>WELB01000331.1:38325-66349 GCA_009602725.1 Spirogloea muscicola | reverse complement strand
CGCCGCCGCCGCCGCCGCAGTTACGGCGCCGCCGTGCGGGGTCATGCCGACGGCGACGCGGTGGCCGCCGCCGCCGCCGCCGGCTGCGAGGCCATCCACGTCAACCTCCTGGTGGCTGCCCCATCTCGCCCGGAGCTGCCGCCGGGGTCTAGGGTCATAGCGCTTGGCGGTCAGGGTTAGGGTTTGGGTTAGGATTAGGTCTCTGGGGCTTGGCGGCGTAGCCTTCTCGTGGCAGGCAGCGATGCCGGGCCGGCGGCGGTCCGATGCGCCGCCGGGACGCTGCCGAGCGCCAGCTTTGCCGCTCCTCATCGCGGGTTTACGGTTTCGGGTTGAGGGGTTAGGAGTTTGGGATCGTATCGCGAGCCCACCAGTCGCTTCTGCTTACGCTTACTCTGCAAGCGCAGGTTCGGCATGGCGCGAGAGGCCCAACTCGGAAGCGCGCCCGGCAGCTCAGCCAGCTGGCGGCCAGGCTGCGGGCGGCGGCGGCGGCGGCCAGCGACGCCCCCGCCTGGATGGCCGGCGACGGCGGCTCCCGGGACCCCTGGGACGACGCCGGCGGCGGCGGCGGCTCCGGCGAGCTGATACCTGGCGGCGAGGAGGAGATGTTCGCGCTGGGCCGGCGGCTGCGCGGCCGCTTCCCGGCGCTGCTCGGCGCTCCCTACCACCACAGCGCGTACGTGATTGCCGCCACGCAAGTACGCCCCACCTTTGCCCCACGTCCTCGGCGAGCGACGGGGTTTGATCCCGTATCTCTAAATCCACAATTTGACACCTTGACCAACTAAGGCTGAGAAGGGCCCCGTCATGGCTGGCTTAGCTCCTGGAAGATGGTTGTGGGTACCCGGCGGTCACCGGCATGCCAGCGCTCGTCGCATGTGCAGGTTCCGCGGGCGTCGGCGAGCGCTGTGGCCTTTGGCCTGGGCCTCTTTGAGGGCAACGGCAGTCTCGGCGCGGACCGCTTCCGGGCGTTTGCGGTCACCACCGACACGCTGGCGCATGACATCCACCTGCGCTTCCACGACAACTGTGCAGCGTACGCAGCGTCAAAGAAGGCGATGAAGGCCGAGGTGGCGAGGCTGCAGGCCCGTGCCTATGCGGATGTTGCTGCATCTGTTGCGAAGCGCCATCCGTACCTCAGCCCTGGTGCCGCCGACGTCGCCTCCCTCTGGCTCCTGTGCAAACAGGTTCTCTGGCACCCACATGCTTTTTTCCACGATCCTGCTTGTAGACCGTCAATGCTATCAAGCGCCAGTCATAGAGCTTTAGATTGTAAGCAACTTCAGACAGAGTCAGGGTTAGGGTTTAGCTATCTGTGCTTCAATGCCAAATGTCACCTGATATACTGCAACCACCTGCTGCACAGTGTGGTGGCTGTCCAGACTCTCACTTTTGCGGCGTGCAATGCCTCATTCGTGCTTGTGGCTCTGGGTATGCCTCTGTCCAGGAGGCGGCGCTGCTCGACCGGCAGGATAGGGCGTGCGCCCTATTCACTGCTAGTGAGGCTGCAGTACTTGAGTGGGCAGATGACGTCGAGCTGCACCTTCTCAAGGGCTACGGCGCAGCCGTGAACTATCGCATGGGCGTCGCGCTGCTGCGTGACATGGTCAAAGCCATGGACGATGCAGTCGCTGCAGGCCACAGCGAGCGACAAGAGGCAACCACTGGCACAGACTGGCAACGTCGAGTGCGGCAACGAGCAAAGCTGCGATTCGCGCATGCTGAGACGCTGGTGCCGTTGACATGCCTCCTGGGCCTCTTCCTTGGTGGTCCTAACGGTCAGTGCTCTTGCTTGAACGATGACTCGAGAGCTCCTGAATGTATGCTTATCTTGCTGTTCCTAACTGAAGCTTAATCCATGACGAATTGTGTTCTGCACTGTCGTGGTTGCTCCTTCGCAAACAGAGGTGGAGAAAGTCAAGGAGAAGCTCCCGTTGCCAGAGCTCCCATACCCGCCAGTCGTGCGGACGTGGCGTGGAGCCGAGGTGGCACCATTTGGCGGCAACACGGCTTTGGTCCTGTACCGCTGCCAAGGCTCACGCGACAAGGATGGACAGGAGGCATCCACCCTTGACAATCCCACAAGGGTGCCTAGCGACGTGCATGGTGCATCCACTGTGGCTGCCACTGACAGTCAGGAGGATCAGTGGAAGTATTACGTCATGGCCCTTCACAACGAGCAGCCTGTGGTCATGCCAGTAGGTTACCCCTTGCTCCCTGCCAAGCGTTCAGGATTTACTTCGTCAACCATTACTCTGCTATGAAAGTCTGCACTTTGCTTTCCTCTGCAGAGCAGTTTCCTGCAGATTTTGTACGTTGATTGGCTCTTCTGAGACGTATTAACAACCAGTTCTTGCCACCAGGCTTGTGGTGGCACAATACTCTGCCCTTTCCAGGATTTCAAGGTAATACCTGCCATTTTTTGCTTATTTGAAGTCTCCAAGGTATAAGTGACCCACTTATCATATCTCAAATGGAGATAACCTCGACATCTTTCTATGACCCTCCTCTAATAGCGATATTCATGTGAATTGGTACTGCAGGAGAAGGTTGCAGGCCCTCACTTGCTGCACAGCTTCGAGGATGTTTGCTCAATCAAGCCTCACTCAGAGGATAGGACCAGTGCTTGGTATCGCATATTAGCATCTGTGGCCACTTCCTTCAGAACTTGGTGGTCACTTATTTTAGATGACTGGAGGAAGACGTTTCCAACTGTCGACCTTTAGCTGTTGTCAGAGGTTGCCTTCCTTGTTTGTCCCTTAGATTCGTTCAATTACTGGAGCTGCTACTGATATTCTTTTATTCTTTCGTGAAAGAAATGTGGCCCTACTGGCCTTGCGAAGATCAGGCGAAGCAACTCGTACTGCTCCAACTGGACTGACTCGGCCCTGACAAGATCCGTCCTTTGTGGCATGTCAGAGGCGTTGCTTTGACCAGCAAAGACAAAAGATGACAAGTTGGTGCACTAGAATTTCGCTCACTCCTGCTTGGGAGGCTCAATGTCTGAAACGTAAGGTTCACGCCCTTTCTGCAAGCATCAATGACCCGGTTCAGTAGTGAGACAATGACACGTGACATTGCTGCATTCAATGACAGATTCGTAGGTATGTGGGTATGTGCCAAGACAGCAGACATGCAGACTTTGCCACCAATACGTGGGGCTTCATATGGGGACCGGTAACATATGGGGACCGGTAAGCACTTTACTGACCTGGCCATCGGGCCGTGTGACGATCCCTCCACGTGTGTATGTCGTGAGAGGGTCAAGGTTCGCAGAGTCGAATGTTCTGAGTGGGTCGCGTGGCACGCCGGCACCCTCGTTGACGGGCGCACGGTCAAAATTGGGCGGGTTGTTGATGACAACATAGCCACCAAGCAGGCCGCCGACAAGTAGGAAGACGAGGCCGAGCAGGAAAGGGAAGCGCACGATGGTAGGGTCAAGGCCGAGCTGAGCTATCACGCCCTTGCCTGTGAGCACCTCCATGATGATTCCGGTCTGCACACAAGATATTCATGACATAACAGAGTTGTATCTCAGATCAAGCAGGCTATGGGATAGTGCACGCCAGTCGCTGCACTACCTTTCGTGCCAGTCGTGGCGCGACCAAAGGGTGAGTGCTAGCGGAGCTGGCAAACATAGCACGGCCGCGCTGTGACGCACCGTGAAGCCAAGCATGGCCATACGGCCGACGTAGATCTCCTGCTTTGTGCCAAAGCCAAAGTACGTCCCGGGGCCGCCGAGGCCGAACGGCTCCTTCTTGCCCTCCACCGGCGTCCCTTCGCCCGACGCCCGTACCACCAGGCTGCTGGCTCTGCTGCCTGGAACATTGATAAAGGCATTAATTGCAGACCAAAGCGCACATACCGCCAAGGGACTGCGGCCACCCTGCTATCTAAGGCACCCCGCCCAGCCACGATTGCTTCTCGCCTGAGCCCGCCTTCATGCTTCGAGCCTGCCGGAGCCGAGTTGCCTTGACCACCTGCTTGGTCATTGCAATCTGGCCAAGCGCCAGCATTGCCGCTTGGAGTGCTGCTGTCTTGCCATCACTTGCAGCTGTGGTAGTGTAAGGCCGGCCCCAGTACCACACAGCTGAGCAGTCCAGGCCCAGTCTGGAGCTCCGGATGAGACATTTGACTGATCAAGAACTGCTGCGACTAGCGACTGCGAGTACTTGAGCCGCAAGTGGGGCCCTTCTAAAGAGGCTCATTGGCGGAGTGCATTGGCGGGCTTGAAGGCGCTCACGAGTTGCGAGCTCGGAGCGGCGCGGCAGCGGCCGCAGGGCGCGCAGCGAGGCAAATCGAGAGGCCTGCAGCCTGCATTTTCCGGCAGCGCCGCGAGCCATGGCATCAGCTCTCGACCTGCCGGTCCTTCGCCTGCGGGCGAATCGATGCCGAGCTTTGGCACTGCGAAGGTGATGCCAGGCGGCTAAAGAGCAGTTTCCTTTCCGTTTCCGTTTCCGTCTCCGTTTCCGTTTCCGTTTCCGTTTCCGTTTCGTTCTCCTTAGATGAGAGGACGGAAGGCCGCACCGGCAGAGGAGAGCGGCCGCAGGGGGGGCAGGCGACGGCGAGGGANGCCCGGGCGCCCTTGCGGCGGCGGCGGTGGAGGCGGTAGCGACGGCGGCGGCGGAGGCGGCGGCGGCGGCGGCGGCGGCTGCGGGAAGGGCGGCGGGAGTGGCAGTGGCAATGGCGTCGGCCAGCTGGCGCCAAGAGCCACGTGCCCCGCCTACCCTCCCTCTTCTCCCTCTCTCCCCGGCTTGCAGTCAGTCCGCTTAGCTCCCCCTCGCCCGAAGGCCCCACGCTTGCCTCCCTCCCCACCGCGCCCTCATAGGCTTATCGACCGCCTCCCCCAGGCGCCCCACGTCGACGTGGCGCGCTCCTGCCCGCGGGGGGCGGGTCCCCGAGCTCGCTCGTGGGTACCAACCAGCAGAACTCGCTCGCTCGTCCACCGTTCTTGTCCCAACTTTTTTTTGTGAATGTGCACACAGTAATGTAGCAGATCCACCCAGATCACACCGTGGCACCCCCCCCACGTCTTGCAAAAGACCACTGGCGAGGCGGATCTTGAATTCAGAGGGTCATTTAGCACCCACTCGTGCTAGTCACTTGCATAGCTATGTGATCTAGCAATCTCCGGACCATTCGGGGTTCCTCTTCGGAAGAGTCTATTTATCCCAATGAAGACTCTCGACTTGGTCGCTAGATCGGTTGCTAGTGGCCCTCGCTTTGCTGCTTTCAAGTTGTGAACTGTGATCACAACTGACGCTTCAAGTATCCCGCTTTCGAGCACAGCAGACACTTGTTTAGCCACGAAGAAGAGACATGCGGTCGCCAAAGCTGCCCCGAATGAGGTGCTCATATTCGCTAACCCAGTCGGCAAGGTGTAATTCTGTTCACAAGCAAAAGTGTCAAGCAAATGGCCTTTACTGCGCTGATATCGCCTCGAGATCTTGCCTACTCCTTCTAAGCTGGGTTCCGCAGCCGCTGCCTTCCCTTGGAAGAGCTTCATTCCTGTAAATCACAGACCAGCAATGTGCTGGTGAAGTCAGACTGGCTGAACGTCTCCCTGGACCCTCCTCCCGATTTTGGTACTCAGACGTCAGCAAGGACAAGCCTTCTGCAGATTGAATGGGTTAAAGCTTGTCTAACGTGTGCCTTACTGAAACTGCTAAATTAGATGCTTCGCAGCTGACCCCACTACACAACCTACTATACTATATTATACTATAACAGCAAGAAGAGTAGACCTTCTATGCTTCACGAGGATGATGTCATGCTCAACTGCGACGAGGAGATAACACACAATAATATCATGACTTGTACCGACAACAGTGACCGCAGGCATATCCATTAGTTGAAGCTATAAGCTCCTTGAATGTCACACCCGGTAAATCCAAAGCTTGGTCTTAAATGGTCAGAGCTTGTTGTCCATACAGTGCACAGAGTACATGAGGCGCGTAGAAAGCACCATCCTATCACATCAGTACTACTCGTATACGCTATTACTAAGGGTGCAAGGAGACAGTGAAGAAGTGCCTCCTTTTGCCATCAAATATGCGTCACACAACACAAGAGACACATGAGCTTTTGTGAGATTTGCAGGAGTGAACATGGCCTATAGCTAAGCAGTATCTCGCCTTGCTATACAAATGCTATGAAGCCGTTAAACGGTTTCTTGACCTCTGCAATGTCTTCCCGCTTCAGTTGAGCTCGTCTTTCAGTTGAGAGCGGTTTGTATGTAGTCAGGTAGTTGCAAAGCCTCTTGCCAGCCGTGCGCTCATTGATTGGCTTTCCCAAGATTGCTGAGTAACCTAATATGGCGTACTTTTTCTGCAAGTGACAGCCAAAATGTCAATATGAAAGTCCAGCACGGAAGTCCGCTTGCAGGGCCTTGTTGTGCCAAAGTCTAATAAGCTTGCGAGTACATGACAATCTCATGGGACCATAAGCTATCTTTGACGCCACAACTAAGGCCCACGGAGATGCTGACACTAACCAAACGCATGGCCACCATGGTGCTGAAACAGCCATCATTACCAGGTCAGCACGCTTCACTTCTGCGGAGATGCCAATAATGGGCATCTCTGGCAGGTTACGATCCACTTCGAAATGTCGAACCAGCCGGCACGTTTTGAAGCTCTTCTCGACTTTGAACCTTCACACGAGAATGCAAGCAAATTGTTCTAATTTGGCATACATGAAGCTATTGTATGATGATGTTGCTGACTTTGCTGTCGATTCACATGATTATAGCTGGCTTCGTATGCGGCCCAGGTAAGATGGACAGCATAAGGCTTAATAGAGATGGACCTACGATCAGGCTCATCAGCACTCCACCTTTCATCAAGAAGAAGGGCGTCAATCTTCTCTCCACGAATCTCTCTTCTGTAAATCATGTGTGCCCATGCCACCACCTCAAGCTCAACTCTGGCACCAAAAAACAGCCGAATACATGTCAGTCGTCAATAAGAAACTGCACACGTTGTCACACGTCTCTGAAGTGTTTCCCGAAACAATGGAATGATATGGAATGGAATCAAGTTACAAGAGGATTGCACTGCACTTTTGAGAATTGCAAGTCGAGTATGTTGCAGTCTGACACCACTTCACAGCGGCCTGATGTTTCTGAAGAAGCTATCAACTCAAGCTGGAATTCGTTGTTTCCAGCTTAAATCCTCACTTTGCAATGCCCACTTGAGGTGCATCAAGACAGTAAGCGTCCAGTGCATGTACCACATCCTTGACATCGTCAGATCCGTCGCTTATGACCAATACCTGCACAAGCTCTCAAAGTCACGTACAAAGGCCCCATCAGGCAGTCTCAATCGTCACCTACGGGACCAGTCAATGTTGCTTCCCGATCTTGACTCCTTAGGCTTAGGTAAGATATATCTTGGAAACACACAGGACTGCCGCTTCTGTACAACTTTACCTAGACTTAATTTTGATATCTAACAAAACCGCTGAATAATGAAGCTATATTGACATGCCAGAGCTTTCTAAAGGAGATACAGCACTATAACGACGTCCAGATGGCAAAGAAAGAGGGGTGACTTACCTTCGGTCCACGTACCTTGGAAGGGCCTGAAGAAGCGGACTGTGCAGTGATGAATGAGCTGCTAGACGACAACTTGCTCCCAGTTTTGGTGGTGGGAACATGCCTCACCGACGGGAGAGGACCAGTAGGCAGGGGAGACAGTGTACTTGGCAGCTCGCAGACGAGCTGGGGTTTCTGGACCGACGGAGATGGTGGCGACAGGCACGGCGCTGGGACAAAAGAGGACCCTCCGGAGCTTAAGCTTCCCGGTGGCAGTGGAGGTTGCAAGGGCAGCCCAGCCGCCGTCGTCGGAGTGTCCAGCAAGGGGTCTGCTGAGGCGGGCATGGGCCCTTGTACTTGAGCTTCTGCTGCTGACGACCTCAGGCCGTAGCTGCCAGCAAGCTGGCCGCCAGAGCTCGTCTTGGCCACCGCCATCGGCACCACAGCCGCATGCGCCAGGTGCGTTGCCGCCCCCTCCGTTTGGTCGTGCGGACTGAGCCCGGCATTTGGAACATTGAGCTGTGGCATGCTGTTGACATCCTGGAGGACGACGGTCAACGAAGAACAATGGATTGTCAAACTGGAAGGAGCCACGCAGGTCGGCGAAGCTTGCTCTTTGGGGTCCTCCATGGCTGCTGTTGCCGCCACCACTCCCGCCGGCAACGCCGCCGTCTCGACCGCCGCTTCCTTCTGCAATGTGCTGCTGTGAGGAACGGCAGCTGCCTGCTTCACAGTCTCAACGGCCAGCGACCCAGCAGAGGGGAGGAAGAGCAGCGCGGCGTTCTCCAGGGCCTGTGCCGTTGCAGCTGGCAGCAGCACAATGCCGATGTCGTTGCCGCCCTCTCCTGCCGCCACTGCAGCTGCTTCGGTTGCTCCCCAGTGCTGGCGGGTCGCGTCACCCACGGTGAGCTCTGCGAGCACCGCTGCCGCCCGGGGCTTTACAACTTCACGCACAACGCGGAACTCCACGATTTGCCATGCGCGAGGGTCAGCCGCTCCATCACCTGGTCCACGGTACGCCGGCGGGGGTGGCGGGGGCCGTGTCAGGGCGGCAACAAGAAAAGAGCTGGGCGAACTCATGAGCTGCGCCGCCAAGCAAATGCACGCATTGTATTTGTATCTTGAGCTCATTAGTCCAGTATGCGCTGCTATAGCTGCTCGCCTGCGCTGGTGGGGCCCCGCTGCCGACGTCGCCGTCCTCCGTTCCAAGCGTCTCTCCTTTGCAGTTGCCGTCGGCGGCGGCGGTGGCGGCGGCGGCGGTGCGCGCCGCGGGGCTGGTCCTTATGCAGGCACGCGCCGCTTTGCTCAACGGCGGCGCGGACGCGGGTGGCTAAGGCTCGCCGCTGCCTCCGCTGCCGCCTGCATCAGGCAGCATGCTGCCGTGGACGTCTATCGCCTCGACTCGGTCGCCACCGGCCATTGCCGGGCGGGTGTCGGCTCGGCGACCGGCGACGGCTGGGACTCGGCGGCGGCCGCTTCAGCGATGGCGGCGGCGGCGCTGGCGGCGGCGACGGAAGAATGACGGAGGAGATATTTCTGCCCGCCCGGCTGGGTCCCACGCCTTTGGCCCCGTGGTGTCCATCTGGCATTCCGTGGATTCTTTCTCCTTTGCTTGCAGCCCGTGCCGATCTGGGCCTGGTCGGTCGCTCCGCGAGCAGCCCGCCCGCTCTTGACGGTTAGTTAAATCTACGTGTTTCAGCGCTTTTCAGCCCCTTTCGGACCTTGTCCATTCTTTCGCAGGTGGCGGCGCACGTGGTGGCGCACGTTCCTCCGCTGTGCAAACCGCGGCGAACGGCTGCCCATGACCTCCTCAGGGATGCAACATTTGGGTCCAGGTCTTCCGCATGCGGCTGTCTGTCTCTCTCCAACGCTCCCTGGGTCACGCAGTCCACTTGCGGGCAGGCCGCGCTATGGATGGTGCTTCTGGGTCTCGGCGTGGATATTTCCCCACCTGCGAGCCACTCCGATTTGCTGCTGCTCACTCGTGGTTACCAAGCTTCCATTTGCGCCAGTCTCGTGCATTGCTGTGTGGCTTAGGCGCCTTTCGGCTCGTTGGACCTTGTTCATTCGTCTTGGGCTGGCCTTTCCCAGCCCCTACCTTCCTTGGGTGAACATTTTCTTGCTGTAGTCTCGTGCATAGCTGTATGGGTTAGGCGCCTTTCGGCTCTTTGGACCTTGTCCATTCTTTTTGGGCAGGCCTTTCTCAGCCACCGTCATGATTGGGCGAGCTTCTAAATGTTTGGCAGTTTCATCTCGCTTGGAGAAGGTCCCCGCATCATTGCGGGTGTGGTGACTACCGACTCCGTCAACTCCACCAATGCCGGCGTCGACAGCAGGGCACGCGGTCGGCACAGCGGGTCAGGGCAAGGAGCGCAGATATGCGGATTACCCGGGTGGAGATGCGCAGCACTCGCGATAGACGTGCAAGGGGCCTTCGGCANGGCCAGCAATGTGTGTGGAAGCGGAACTCTTGTATGCCTCAGTCACCACCACATCAACCAAAGCTCGTGGGCCTCCGCCAGGTTGTACACCCACAATGTCCAGGGTGCGACGGTGATGGCCTCCCTGGGAATCCGTGGTGATGGGCATTACATTGCTCACTTCAACGATGGCGCGGTAGCCGGCGTCGCGCATCAAGCCTGCCAGGGCGTCCCGTAGGAGATTGTGGACGCCCTGGAGGGAGGGAGGGAGGGAGGGATGGGAGGGGACCTTTTCCCTCCCGCCAGCAGAGCCCGACATTGGGGGCTGCGCCACTCCCCGCGCGCAGATGCAAGCCTCGGCGCGCGCCTCGCCCGGCGGCCTGGCGCCGCCCGACGTACTGAACCATCGGGCGAGGCGCTCCCAATGAGACGACCGCTGGATATCAAATTCCATCCTATCATCGAAGCCCGACGTTCGCCCTTACGATGTGGAGGTGGGCTACGTAGAGTGAGTGCAAGGTTCAGTTATATGTGGGCTGGCTTTACGCAGGCCTCGCCTTTTGCAAGGAGCTGCTGCTCCTCCTGCTTGGATATTGGCTCATCCTTAAGACACTCCCTCGTCGGGGGCGCGCTCGCACATGGCTTTATGTGAGCGACGTGGGTAAAGTGCCTTCGTTGGATGTCATGTCCAGCCAGCCAGGCTGAAGCCGACATTTGTCCTACATACGGACGCGGTTTGTCTGGACTGCTTTCAGGCGTCCTTTCCAATGGCTCCTTGAGTCTATGCAAGATATGCGAAGCTGCAAGTACCAGGGCCAACTTGATATCAACCCCTTTGCCTTCTTTGGAGTCATGACTTGCTGTGCGAAGACAATAAGGTGTGAAATGCATGCAGAAGAAGAAGCACAACAACAAGCAGCCCCATTTGGTAAAAGGATGCAGCATCCGCAGAGGAGGTACGCAGGAGGTATATGATGGTTCCACGCTTATCCCTCTTGCATTTCTCATCTATGTGCCCGAGATGTACGTTCTTTGACAGGCTGCATCAACCGACAGCCCAAGGCTCACTTGCCTGCAGCTGAGTGACGCTGAGGCGCAATGCCCCAGCTGACATTCTCAAACATCCTCCTCGACCCCACACCAGCCTCTGCTGAGCACGAATACGCCTTCTTACATCTCCTTTGTTGTGCTCGATTGAGGTGCCGCCTAAGAGAAGGTCTGGCAGGTCAAGTAGATGACCCATGATGTTGACATCAGCAACGGGTGGTCAGGCTGAGGGCGGCCAGCTAGCCGCTGGAGGGTGGCGAAGGCAGCCATCGCACAACCAAATGCCGCTCGTCGAGGCCGCGTCCAAGACGAGAGCACTCTCTTCTAAGGAGGGGTGATTGAGCACCCTCTCGTGATAACAAACACTTGCATACCTGTGTGATTTAGCAATTCCTGGCCCATTCGGACTTGAATTGTTATGAGGCTGGCCTTCCACAGGCATCGCCCCTCTTGGGAACATCTGTTCTTTCAATGAGCCTCTCGCCTTGGTCGCTAGATCTGAGCAGTGGCCCGCGCTTTGCTCGTTGCAATTTTGTCGTTCCAGATGTGGTCACGACGGACGCTTCAAGTATCCCGCCTTTGAGCACAGCAACCAGAGCCACGAAGGTGAGGCATGCGGTCGTCAAAGCCGCCCCGAGTGAGTGCTCACATTCGCCGACCAGTCTGCAGGGGATGAGTCTGTTCACTAGCAAGAGACTTTCGCGGAGTGTTTGGGGCTCGATGGCTCGACCTCCTTAAGCCGCTTGCACGACGGCTGAAGCAGCAGGGTGAGCAGCAGACATTAGTGCCGCGCGCTTGCAGGCCCTATTATACTGCATGCTTCTATCCGTGTCACTGCATTCCTTCCAGAGTTTCGCCTCGATTTCGCCTTAAATCCCTGTGCCGGCCGTGCCTTGGCTGCCCCCTAGGACTTGCCGGGGCTATGACCCCCTTCTGCTAGTCATGCCGGCTTGCTGCTGTTGACGAGGGGCTCCTGAGTGGATATACTACGATTTGAGACTCTGCATAGCTACTTTGTGTCAAGTGGTTGACCTTTTCCGTGCTGATATCGCCTTGAGACCTTGCCTACTCCTTCCAAGCTGGCTTTTCACAGCCGCTGCCTCCTCTTGTAAGACCTTCGTTTCCGTGGAACAAAGACCAGCAACCTGCTGGCGTTCCAGACTGAGGTGAACCTCTCCCTGGACCTTCCCGGCTTTGTTGCTCCATACGTCAGCAAGGACAAGCCTGCTGCAGATCCAATGGGTTCAAGCCTGTCCAGTGAGTGCTCTGTTGGAGCTGCTATTTTAGGTGCTTCGAGGCTGACCCCATTACACAACCTTACATACAGTGACAACAATAAGAGAGCACATTCTATGCTTCATGATATTGTCATGCTCAACACTGCGACGAGGAGATGCCCCACAATAACATCATGAATTGTATAATGATAGTAAATGCAGGCACATCGATAAGTTGAAGCTATAAGCTCTTTGTATGTCACAGCCAAAAAGCCCAAAGCTTGGTCTTGGATGGTCGGAGCTTGGTCTCCATACAGTGCACAGATTACATGAGGGGCAACAAAGCACCATTCCTATTACGTCAGTCTTAACGTCTACCCATTACTAAGGGTGCAAGGAGGCACTGGAAGAAGTGCCTCCTTTCTCTATTAAACATGTATCACACAATACGACACACCTGCAGGAGGTAACATGGCCAACAGCTAAGCTGTATTTCGCCTTAGCTATACAAACGCTATAAAGCCGTAAAACGGTTTCATGACGTCTGCAATGTCTCCTCGCTTCAGTTGAGCTCGGCTTTCATTTGAAGGGGGTTCATACGTTGTTAAATAGTTGCAAAGCCACTTGCCAACTGTGGGCTCATTAATGTGCCGTTCCAAGATAGCTGAAAAACCCGACATTGCGTACTTTTCCTGCAAGTGACAGCCCAGATGTCAGCACGGAAGTCCAGCACGGAAGTCCGCTTGCAGGGCCTCGTTGTGCCGAAGTCTCAAAGGCTCGTAAGTACGTGAACAAGCTCATGAAAGCACAAGCTATCTTGGCGCCACACTCATGCTCACGGAGATGCTAACACCAACCAAACGCATGGCCCCCATGGTGCTGAAAGAGCTATCATTACCAGGTCAGACCCCTTCACATTGTTGTAGATGCCAATACTGGGCATCTCTGGCTTGTTGCGGTCCACTTCGTGTTGTCGAAGCAGCTTGCACAGTTCGACATGTTTAGTGTAACTGAAAGTTCACCCGAGGATGCAAGCAGAACGTCACATTCGTGGGACTGTACATAAAGCCATTGAATAAGGATGTTGCTGACATTGCCGACGAATTCTGCGTTCGTTGAACCGGATGCAAATGCGGTCCAGGTAACATAGACTGCTTATGGGGTAGCAGAGAGAAGTCCATGGTGAGTTCATCATCACTCCACCTTTCATCAATGAGGAAGGCGTCAAAGTTCCAGTAGTAGTGTGACCGTGCAACCATGCGCCCCATCAATTCTTCGTCATCGTCCACTAACACCGCCTCAATTTCGCCCCTGCCACCCAAAAAAGCCAAATTCATGTCAATCATCTCTAACACTAAGCATTCATAGCACGTATCTAAAACAGTTGTCACCAACAAATTGGGATGACTTTAAATAAAACAAGAGTTGCACTGCAAATTTCCAGAACTACAAGTCAGCTATATTGCAGCCTGACACTACATCGCAGCGGCCAGATCTCTCTGAAGGAGGAACCAAAAAGCAGATGTCATGTATCCAGCTAAACATTACTGTGAAATGCCCCCCAGTTGAGGTGCGTCAAGATAGTACCTGTACGGTGCACGTTCGACGAACCAGTTCGACGCGGCATTTCTTTGGTTGACAATGACCAAAACCTGCATAAGCTCTCAAAGTCACGTACAAAGCTCTCATCAGGCAAGTCTCAATCTTCACCCACGTGCCACGTCAATGTTGCTTGCCGATCTTGACTCCTTGGCGTAGGCAAGATAGATATATATCTCGAAACAAATAGGACTGCCGCTTCTATAAGGACTAAGCTAGATTTATGCTTGATACCATTGAGGACTGCTGAACAAGTTCATACTGACATGCCAAAGCTTGCTAGTGGAGAATTGAGACTGTGGCAACATGCAGAGGGCAAAGCAAGAGGGGTGACTTACCTTCGGTCTACATGTTCTGGAAGGACCTGAGGCAGGTACTTGTGCGGTTGTCAATGAGCTGCTAGACGAGAACTTGCTCCCTTTGTTGGTGTTGGGAGCATGCCTTGGCGACTCGAGAGGACCGGTAGGCAGGAGAGACAGATAGCTTGGCAGCTCGGAGACGAGCTGGGCACTTTGGACTGATGGAGGAGATGATGGCGGCAGGCATGGCGCTGGGACAAGAACTGAGGACCCTCCGGAGCTTGAGCTTCCCGGTGGCAGTGGAGGTTGCAAGGGCAGCCCAGCCGACGTCCTCGGACCTTCCAGCAAGGGGTCTGCTGAACCGGGCATGGGCCCCTGTCCTTGAGCTTCTGCAGCTGACGATCTCAGGCGATTGCTGCCAGCAAGCTGGCCGCCAGAGCTCGTCATGGTCACCACCGTTGGCTCCCATAAGGCACTGTTTGGATTGTATATCCACCCCTTTGACTGGTCACGAGGATCGCGAGGACTCAGCCCGGCACTTGCAGCATTTTGCTGTGCCACGTTCTCGACATCACTGACGACGACCGCTGGCGAAGGACAACGGATCGTAAATTTGGAAGGAGCCTCGCAGGTCGGCGAAGCTTGCTCTTATGCGGTCCGCCATTGCTGCCGTTGCAGCCACCACCGCCGCCGGCAACGCCGTTGTCTCCTCCGCCTCTTCCTTCTGCACTGCGCTGCTGTGAAGAACGGCAGCTGGCTGGTGCACAGCCTCAAGCGCCAACAATTTGGCAGAGGGGAGGAACAGCAGCGATGCGTTAGCCAGGGCCTGTGCCGTTGCAGCCGGCAGGAGCACGATGCCGATGTCGTCCACCCTCTCCTGGCACCGCTGCCGCTGCCGCCGCAGCTTCGGCAGCTCCCCACTGCTGGCGGGTCGCACCACCAACAGTGATTTCTGCGAGCACCGCTGCCGTGCGGGGCTTCACAAGCGCACAGCTGGCAAGTGGCTCCACAACTACTTAACAACATACAAAGCGCCCCCAGCAACACGTGCTGTCGCTGGCAGCATTGGCCTGAGGTCGTCAGCAGCAAAAATTCAAGCACAGGGGCCCATGCCCGCCACAGCAGACCCCTTGATGGACGCTCCGACGTTGGCGGCTGGGCTGTTTCTGCAACCTCCCCTGCCACCGAAAAGCTCAAGCTCCGGAGGGCCCTCATTCTTCGTCCCAGCGCCGTGCCTGACGCCATCATCCCTGTCAGCCCAGGATCCCCAGCTCGTCTGCGAGCTGCCAAGCGATATGTCTCTCCTGCCTACTGGTCCTCTAGCGTCGCCAAGGCATGCTTCCGGCACCAACACTGGGAGCAGGTTATCTCCTAGCAGCTCATTGACCACTGCGCAGTCGCCTGCTTCAGGTCCTTCCAAATCACGTGGACTGAAGGTGTGTCACCCCTCTTTCTTGCCCTCTGGGTAAAGTCATACATTCATATCTTAGCTGGCAAGCTCTGGCAAGTCCGTATATATATAGCTTTTAGCGATCCTCATTTATATTAATACAACGGCTTTTCTAAGTTGTACAGAAGCGGCAGTCCTGTGTGCATTGAAGATAGAGCTTGCTTACGCCAAAGAGTCAAGAATGAGAAGCAAAATTAAGTGGTCAGCTTGATCAAATGTCAAAGACTTCCTGATAAGAGCTTTGTACGTGACTTTGAGAGCTTGTGCAGGTTTTGGTCATGGGCGACGGACCTGTCAATGTCCAGGTTGTCAAGCAGGCACTGGGACAAGTAAAATTTTGAAGCACCTCAACTGGGCATTGCACAGTGAATATCAAGCTGGATACATCACATCGGATTTGTGATTGCTCCTTCAGAGAGATCTGGCCGCGGCGATGTCATGTCAGGCTGCAGTATACCTGGCCTGCGGTTCTGGAAACCTGCAGTGCAACGCTTATGTCATCTACCGTTATCCCATTCTTTTCGTGACGACAACTTGAGACATGTGGTATATTTGCAGTTTGTTATAGACGACTGACTTTTATACGGCTGTACTTTGGTGACAGAGCTGGTTTTGAAGTGGTGACAACAGGGACAGATGTTGAGGACATGATGTGCTTCCTTCGGATGTGGGAGAAGACACAAGAGAAGTTTGACGCCTTCCTCCTTGATGAAAGGTGGAGTGATCATAAATTCACTGTGGATCTCTCTCTGCTACACCTTACGCAGTCCATCTGACTTAGGGCCGCATTTGCATCCAGTACAATGATAACGTGACTCGTCGGCAATGTCATCAACGTCCATGTTCAATGGCTTCAGTTATAGCCCGATTGCAGTAACACTTAGCTTGCATCCTCGTGTGAAGATGGTTTTCCACAAGCTTTTTGGGAACGTGCCAGCTGCTTCGACAACACGAAGTAAATTCCGAAGTGCCAGAGGTGCCCATAATTGGTATCACTGCAAACGTGAAGGGTGCTGACCTGGTAATGATGGCTGTTTCAGCACCACGGGGGCCATGCGTTTACTTGGTGTCAGCGTCTCCGTGAGCATGAGTTGTGGCGCCAAGATAGTTCATGGTCCCATGAGCTTGTCACGTACTTGCAAGCTTGTTAGACTTTGGCACAACAAGGCCCTGCATGCAGACTTCCGTGCTGGACTTCCGTGCTGACATCTGGGCTGTCACTTGCAGGAAGAGTACGCTAAGTCAGGTTACTCAGCTACTTTGGGAAAGCCAATTAATGTGCGCTTAGCTGGCAAGTGGCTATGCAATTACTTAACAACATACAAGCCGCCCTCAATTGAAAGACGAGCTCAAGTGGAGCGAGGAGATATTGCAGAGGTCAAAAAACCGTTTGACGGCTTTATGGCATTTGTATAGCAAGTTGAGATACTGCTTAGCTGTTGTCCATTTTCATTCCTGCAATTTCTCTGATCTGGTGTGTCTTGTGTCTTCTTCCAGTGTCTCCTTGCGCCCATAATTGAAGCGCATACGAGTACACTATGTAATAGGGATGGTGCTTTGTACGCCCCTCATGTAGTCTATGCACTGTATGGAGGACACGCTCTGTCCATCCAAGACCAAGCTTTGGGATTAACGCTTTTGTGACACACGTAGAGCTTATAGCTTCTAATGGATGTGCCTGCAGTTTCTGTTGTCGATAAAAATTATCACGTTATGTGGGGCATCTCCTCGTCGCAGTCGAGCATGACAACATTGCCGTGAAGCAAAGAAGAGGAGGCAGCGGCTGTGATAAGCCAGCTTAGGATTCTAGCGCGGAAAAGGCCAACCACAAAAGCAGCTACGCAGATGTCAGATCTCAGTATACAAGGACCCCTCGTCACCGGCAGCAAGTTGACATGACTAGCACTTAGGCAGTGACCCCCAAACGCTCTGCGAAAGTCGTTTGCTAGTGAAGAGACTGAACCCCGGCAGACTGGTCGGCGAATGTGAGCACCTCACTTGGGGCAGCTTTGGCGACCGCATGCCTCACCTTCGACGCAGGTGTGGTGGCGAGCCTCGCGTTTCTGGTCCGCCACCAGGCTTCCGCCTATCGCTAGCTGCCCTGCATCGGGCGATGCTCCCCTCGGCTGCGGCGGCCTCGGTTTTTGCCACGCTCGCCCGCGCATGCAGGGCGGCGTACCTGGGCAGCTGGGCACTGGTCGCCACTTCGGTGTCCCAGAGGTTCCTCGTCCACGGACGACGCTCGCTGGAGCAGGCGGTGGTGGAAGTGGGTACTGGTGCGATGCCACTCCAGGTGTTGCTCCTCTTCGACCATCAGGAGATACTGGCGGAACACCCGGACCTGGCCGGAAAGGTGATCACTTGCTCTGAGCATGCCACTCCACTGGCTGGTGGACCGCGCCTATTTGCGAACGTGGTGACGACAGACGCGTTCGACCCGGCCAACCCCACTGCCTCTGCCTCCAAGGCAGGGCATATAGTCGCCGGTGCAGCTCGAGGCGAGGAGGCAAAATATGCTGATCATCCGCTGGAGGACGAGGTTTTTCTCCTTGCTATCGACGTCCAAGCGGCGGTCAGCGCTCGGTCGACCAAGCTCCTGCACCGCCTCTCGCTCAGCGCTGTGTCCCGACGTTACCACGGGGAGCAGGCATATTCAACGCGGCAGGCTCTCTTGCCCAGGTACAATGCAGGCGCCTGTACATATCGCTGCAGCGGTCAATGGCACACGCGTTGCATCCGCGTGCCGGTGGCGCTTTGGCTGCAGCCTCTGGCTGTAGCTAGGGGACCCGCTACTCGGAGACTACTTTCTATAAGCCTGCGGCTGCTCAACAGGGCACATTGAGCACCCAGTGGCCACTTGAGTCGCTGTGGGCTTTGACGCTTTTCTGGCCCCTTCGTACTCTGTCCATTCTTATTTCTGGGCTGGCCAATCACAGCTATCGCCCTCTACTGGAAGAGAGGAATCGCCCTCTACTGGTATAACGATCTCCCTTCTTAGTTTCGCTCTACGTAGCCCACGTCCACATTGTATGGAGGAATGACGAAAGTCGGGCACCGATGATAGGATGGACGTAGGATCCAATGGTGTTTCTGCTCACCTGGGCGCCTCGCCCGACATTCAAACCCCCGGGCGGCGCCAGGCCGCCAGGGGAGGCGCCCGGCGAGGCCTTTCCATATGCGCGCGGGGAGTGGTGCAGCTCCCAACGTTGGGCTTGCTGGTGGGGACTGGGCAATCCCTCTCTGCTCTCTCCTCTGGCTTGCGCAGCGGGGTTGCTCTTCCTCCCCTCAGCTCAGCTGACTTTTCTACTGCTGACACGGGGATATTGAGGGCGCCCTGTCTGCGTAGCCTTTGGCTCCGTCATGAACACCTGTATGCATCTGGCTGGCATTTCACAGCCGATTCTTTCATATCAGCAGCCGCTTTCTCTGCTACGCCTTCAGGGCAGCTTCTCCGTCATTTGGCCCCTTCGAACCTTTACCAATTCTTTTCGGGCTGGCTTTCACAGCCCTTGCCCCCATCCAGAGAGCCACTTCTTCACGGCAGCTCTTAATTCAAGTATGTCCGATCAGAGAAAGCGGCTGCTGATATGAAAGAATCGGCTGTGAAATGCCAGCCAGATGCATACAGGTCTTCATGACGGAGCCAAAGGCTAGGCAGACAGGGCGCCCTCAATACCCCCCTGTCAGCAGTAGGAAGTCAGATGAGCTGAGGGGAGGAAGAGCAACCCCGCTGCGCAAGCCAGAGGCTGCTGCAAGGGCGCGACCAGCGCGGCGGTGCAAAGCAAGCGCTTGGGAGCGCTGCAGGGACATACAGTCGCATACGGTAGCAGGACACCAGACCCAAAGGCACCGAGCCACCGGGAAGGGCAGCACCCTGCTCCCGGCGCCGCTGGTCAGCTTGAGAGGCCAGCAGCCGATCGCAGGGAGGGGGGGCCCGTCGGCCTCTCGCGTGGTCGGCCTGGCAGGAGGGGAAACGCTCCTCCCTCTCTTTCTGGCATCTGGCTGGCAGTTTACAGCCGATTTTTTAATATCAGCAGCCGCTTGTGCTTCTTTCTTCTCTAGCAGCCGCTCTCTCTCCTCCCTTCCCTGTATGCATGCCCCAAGGGCTCCAGAGCTTCCCGACGCCGCCGCCGCTGCCCCCAGCGCCGTCGCCGCCGCCGCCGCCCCCTCCGACGAGGCCGCCGCTCAGCCCGAGCCCGAGCCGGCACCCGCCCCGCAATGGCCGGCGGCGACAGAGACGAGGCGGCTTACGACCACGGCAGCCCGCTTCCTGACGCAGCCGGTGGCGGCGGCGGCGGCGAGCCATCGCCACCCGCGCCCGAGCCGCCGCTGAGCAAAGCGGCGCGTGCCCGTATACGGACCGGCTCCGTGGCGGACACCGTCGCAGTCACAATCGCCGCTGACGACAGCAACTGCAAAGGAGAGACGCTCAGGACGGAGGAGAACGGCGACGGCAGCAAGGCCCCACCAGCGCAGGTGGGCAGCTATAAGCAGCTTAGACTCGCGAGACGTAGACTATCGAGCTCCAAGATACACCTACTAACGGTGTGAATTTGCTTCATTGGCGCCGCTTGTGAGTGCGCCCAGCTCCTCTCTTGCTGCCGCCCTGACACGACCCCCGCTGGCTTTACAACGTCACGCACCGCTGGACCAGGTGATGGAGCGGCTGGCCCTTGCGTACGGAGACTCGTGAAGCTCTCGGGTAGTGCGTGAAGTTGTAAAGCCCCGGGTGGCAGCGGTGCTCGCAGAGCTGACTGTGGGTGATGCGACCCGCCAGCACTGGGGAGCTGCCCAAGCTGCAGCAGTGTCAGGAGAGGACGGTGACGACATCGGCATCGTGCTCCTGCCGGCTGCAACGGCACAGGCCCTGGCGAACGCCGCGCTGCTGTTTCTCCTCGATGCCGACTTGCTGGCGGTTGACGTTGTACACCAACCAGCTGCCGTACCTCACAGCAGCGCAGTGCAGAAGGAAGCGGCGGTGGAGACAGCGGGATTGCCGGCGGTGGTGGTGGCGGCAACGGCGGCCATGGAGGACTGCAACGAGCAAGCTCTGCCGACCTGCGTGGCTCCTGCCCACCTGGCAATTCGTTGTTCTACGCCCACGCCCGTCGTCGTCCAGGATGTCAACACCTTGGCACAGCTCAATCTTTCAAGTGCCGGGCTCAGTCCTGGCGACCCATCGGAAGGGGCGGCAACGCACCTTGGGCATGCGGCATTGATGCCAACGGCAGTGGCCAAGACGAGCTCTGGCGGCCAGCTTACTGGCAGCATTGGCCTGAGGTCGTTAGCTGTGGAAGCTCAAGCACAGGGGCACATGCCCGCCTCAGCAGACCCCTTGCTGGACACTCCAACGACGGCGGCTGGGCTACCCTTGCAACCTCCACTGCCACCGAAGAGCTCAAGCTCCGGAGGGTCCTCACTCTTGGTCCCAGCGCCGTGCCTGTCGCCATCATCTCCGTCAGTCCACAATCCCCAGCTCGTCTCCGAGCTGCCAATCGATGTGTCCCTCCTGCCTACTGGTCCTCTCGCGCCGCCAAGGCGTGCACCCAACACCAACATTAGGAGCATGATATGGTCTAGCAGCTTGTATCGCACTGCACAGTCTTCTGATTCAAATCCTTTCAGATTTCGTGAACCAAAAGTAAGTCAATCCTGTTCCTTTGCCCTCTGGATGTTGTCATGCTTTCATATCTCCTCTAGCAAGCTCTGGCATGTCATCATAGATTCATTAGTCAGCAATCCTCAGTGCTTTCACTATTCTCTCGCTTAAGCTGTACAGAAGCGGCAGCCTGTGTGTTGCTAGGATGTATCTTGCCTATGCCAAGGAGTCATGGTTGGGAAGCAACATTGACTGGTCACGTAGGCGAGGATTTAGACTTGCCTTATGAGAGCTTGATTTATAACTTTGACAGATTGTGCAGGTTTTAATTATTGACGTATCTGTCAAGGTCTGGGATCTCGAGCATGCATTGGACATGTACTATCTTGACGCACCTCACTGGGCAGTGCACAGTGTATATCAAGCTGGATACATGATTTCTGCTTCCATTGACTGCTCCATCGAAGAAATCTGGCCGCTGCATTGTGGCGTCTGGCTGCAATATAGCGGACTTGCAGTTCTGGGAAACTGCAGTGCAACTTTGTGTCATTCAATGTCATTCCATTCTCCTGGTGACTACTATGTCAGGTATGTGATACAATTGCATTGTTGATAGACGACTGACGATATTCGGCTGTATATTGTGACAGAGCCAAATTTGAGGTGGTCATAGGAACA
This sequence comes from Spirogloea muscicola, assembly GCA_009602725.1. Lineage (NCBI taxonomy): Eukaryota > Viridiplantae > Streptophyta > Zygnematophyceae > Spirogloeales > Spirogloeaceae > Spirogloea > Spirogloea muscicola. The sequence goes on along the minus strand of WELB01000331.1, from coordinate 44,509 downwards.
GATGTCGAAGACATATTGTCGTCCATTGGCAGCATGGAAGGAGAACAAGAGAAGTTTGACGCCATCCTCATTGAGAAAGGTAAAGTGGATGATGCACTCATCGTGGACTTCTCTCTGCTACCCCTGACGTAGACCATGTTACTTGGGCCGCACCTGCAGCCCATACAATAATCGCGTGACTCGTCGGCAATGTCAGCAACATCCGTGTCCAATGGCTTGAAATATATCCCGATGTCAATAACCTTCTGCTTGCATCCTCGTGTGTAGATGCTTTTCTACCGATTGTCGGAATCTGTGCTGGCTGGTTCGACAACGCGAAGTGGATTGCAACCAGCCCGAGATGCCCATAATTGGCATCTCTGCTGTCAAGGAGACGGTTCCTGACCTGGTAATGACTCATGTCTAGCACAACGGTGGCCATTGGTTTGCTTAGTGTCAGCATCTTCATGAGCATAAGTTGTGGCGCCAAGATAGCTGATGGTTTCATGAGCTTGACACGTACTTGCAAGCTTGTTAGGCCTCGGCTCAACAAGGCCCTGCAAGCTGACTTCCGTGCTGGACTTCCGTGCTGACATTTGGGCTGTGAGTTGCAGAAAAAGTACGCTATGTCAGGTTACTCAGCTGTCTTGGGAAAGCCAATCGATGAGCGCATAATCGGCAAGTGGCTGCGCAACTACTTGATAAGATACAAAGCGCCCTCACCTGAGAGACGAGTTCAACTGAAGCGAGGAGATGTTGTACCGGACTGGAAACGGTTTCTTGGCTTCATAGCATTTGTATAGGACGGCGAGATACTGCTTAGCAGTTGGCCATGTTCGATCCTGCAATTTATTGGAAGCTTAGGTGTGTCTTATGTGGTGTGTTACATCTTACATGGGGAAAGGATGCACTTCTTTCAGTCTCTCCTTGCACCCTCAGTACTAGCGTATCCGAGTAAAACTACGTAATAGGAATGGTGCTTAGTACGCCCCTCATATATATGTGCATTGTATGGAAGAGCAAGGCCTTTCCTTTTCGTCATGACAGTATGTAAGGTTGAATTTGTGGGGTTGCTTCTAAGCACCAAGTTAGCAGCTCCAACAGCGCACTCACTGGACAAGCTTAACCATTGTTTCCACAGAAGAATTGTCCGTGCTGACGATTCAGAACCCAAGCCGGGAGGGAGGTGCAAGCACCTCAAACGTATGCCGAATCTGTGGTCTTGTGAATATTATGATCGATCTGTGAGGCACATCTTCCACTGTCTCCTTGCAACCTAACGACTGACAGGACACAATGTGTATAGACATTAACTGGGTTCTTTAAAGCCCACCCTCTTGTACTCAGCATCCACCCTCTTGTACTCAGCATTTACTGCATGGAGCGGATGTTGTGACCATTCCAGCCGAAGCTCTAGGTGTAATGGGCTTGTGATACAAGAAGCGATTCACAGCTCCGATCATTCAGCCTGTCTGCTGTACCATTTGCCCGATACTAGTGCACTGTCCAATGTGCCTGCTGTATCAGCCACTGATCCCGTTGTTGCCATTTGTCTTTTTGTCGTCTTTATTGAGCATGAAGACATCATCTGTGTGACTCATTAGCCCACAGCATGAAGTTGGTGGCTGCTTAGCTTCGCCGCCTTGGTCGACAAACACTGGGCAAGCTGGACCCATCGGATTTTGTTAAGACTTGTTCTTGCCATGGCCGACCGCCGAAGCCAGGAGAAGAGAGTTTACAAGTGTTCCGCTTTCTCAATCTCAACGTCTTATCACGTCACGCCCTGCTGAAGTTGATGCCTCGCCAGCGGTGTCTCGTAAAAGCACGAAAGGGAGTGCCACGCTTAAGTCTGAGTTGATCAGGCTACATCATTGTGTGCAGATTCATGCAGATTCCCAAGAACGTTAGTGTTGTGCTGATGAGGATGGCGCTGCCAGAATAGCAGCACCTAACGGTGGCAGCGACAAGTGTGACTGAAGTATGAAGGTGCTTGCGACCATCACGGCAGCATTGGCAGCAGCAGCGGCGGCAGCGCCTGAGGGTTGCAGTTTGGACTGGGGCGAAATGCGGTGGCGTTGCAGACTGCGAGGGTTCCCTCGCACTCTCGCGGCGTCTCTTGACCCCGGCCCGAAGGGTGTGTGGACACGGCGTGGAAGCACGCGGCCACCGCGTGGGGGCGTGCCATGTCGACCAGGTCCGCAAATAAGCTGCTGACCTGACAACCAACGTGGAGAATCAATTCAAATCATTCATGCTGGAAGAGCGGCTGATATTAGTCCGATCAGAGCGCCAGCTGATCACAGAGCTGCCTTGAAGGCGTAGCAGAAAGATAGGGGCTGGCTTTTCCAGCCCCTACCCTCAATGGGCGAGCCCTTCTTCAGAAAGAAAGGGCTCGCCCATAGAAAAGAGAGGTGGAGGGAAGGAAGTCCCCCCCCTCCCCGCTAGTAAGCCCGACGTTGGGGCCGCGCCACTTCCCGCGCGCAGATGGAAGGCCTTCTCGCGCGCCTCCCCCGGCGGCCTGGCAACGCCCGACGTTTTGATCCGTCGAGGCGCCACAGTGATTAGAGACCACTGGAAATAACGTCCATCCTGTCATTGAACATTCGAACGTCCTTCTTTACAATGTGGACGTGGGCTACGTCGAGCGATCTCTACAAGGATATGTGGTCCGGCTTTTGAGATTCCTCGCCTTTCCAAAAGAGCTGCGTGTCCTCCTCCTTGGCAATGGGCTCGTCCTTCACACCAATTGCCGCGTCAGGGGGCGCTCGCGCATGGAAACATGTGCCCCTATGACCGATGCCGAGGCAACAAGCCCGTTCTGCTTGTCATTCATGTCGACTTGCTGCTGTCGACGAGGGGGCCTGCGTGCATGTACTACAATCTGCAATCTGCATAGCTAATTCTGAGTAGAGTGGTCTGCCATTCCCGCGCTGATATCTCCTTGAGACCTTGCCTAGTGCTTCGAAGCAGGCTTTCACAGCCGCTGCCTCTTCTTGGAAGAGCTTCATTCCTATGAAATACAGACCAGCAACCCGATGGCGAAGTCAGACTGGACTGAATCTCTCCCTGGACTTTCGTCCCGTATTTGGTGCTCGCTCGTCAGCAAGGGCAAGCCTTCTATAGATCCAATGGCCTTAAGCTTGTCCAATGAGTGCTCTAAATGAAGCTGCTAAGTTAGGTGCTGAAGCGAAGCTGACCCCACTACACACCCGTACCTACATTGATGACAGGAAGGGACACCTTCTATGCTTCAAGATGGTATTGTCATGCTCAATTGCGAGAGGAGATGCCCCACAGTGAAACATCATGACTTTATCGACAACAGTTTATCGCAGGCACGTATAGGTTGAAGCTATAAGCTTTTTATTTGTCACAACCAGATAAATTCAAAGCTTGGTCTTGGATGGTCAGAGCTGTTCTCCATACAGTGCACAGACTACATGAGGTGCGTACAAAGCACCACATCTCGTCAGTGTTACTCGTATACGCTATTACTAAGGGTGCAAGGAGACACTGGAATAAGTGCCTCCTTTTCCCATCAAACATGTATCACACAACACAAGACACAACTGCAGGAGTTAATATGGCCAACAGCTAAGCAGTATCTCGCGTTGCTATACAAACGTCATGAAGCCGTTGAACGATTCCTTGACCTCTGCAATGTCTCCTCGCTTCAGTTGAGCTCGTCTTTTGCTAGAGGGCGCTTTGTATGTAGTCAGAAAGTCGCATATGGGCTTTCCAGCTGTGCGCTCACTGATCGCATTTCCCCAGATAGCTGAGTAACCAGACATAGCGTACTTTTCCTGCAAGTCACAGCCCGGATGTCAGCACGAATTACCAGCACGGGAGTCCGTTTGCAGGGCCTTGTTGTGCCGAGTCTAACAAGCTTGCAAGTACGTGACAGGCTCATGGAAGCATCAGTTATCTTGGCGCCACAACTCATGCTCACATAGATGCTGACACCAACCAAACGCATGGCCCCCTTGGTGCTGAAACAGCCATCATTACCAGGTCAGCACGCTTCACAGTGTTGGAGATGCCAATGATGGGCATCTGTGAGAAGTTGTGATCCACTTCGTATTGTCGAACCAGCGGCACGTGTAGAAGCCAGTCTTGACTTTTAGCCTTCACAAGAGGATGCAAGCAGAAAGTTACCATCTGGTTAATCATGAAGCTATTGTATACTGATGTTGCTGACATTGCCGACAACTCACGTGATCATAGAGCTGGCTTCGTATGCGGCCCAGGTGACATGGACAGCATAAGGCGCAGCAGAGATGGGTCTACGGTTAGTTCATCATCACTCCACCTTTCATCAAGCAGAAGGGCGTCCATCTTGTCTCCCCTAAGAATTCTGCTGCTCGCGTCTGCCCATGCCACCACCTCAAAGTTGATTCTGTTACGAAAGCACAGCCAAAGACATGTGAGTCATCAAAAAAGATCTGCAGTTGTCCCACGCGTCTGACGTAACTACCAAAACAATGGAATGACATGGATTGAAATGGGATGCAATCAGAATACAAGAGGGTTGTACTGCAGCCTGCCACCACATCGCAGTGGCCAGATATCTGAGGAAGCTTTCAAGCAAAGCTGGAATTATTGTATCCAGCTTAGTCCTCACTGTGCAGTGCCCAATTGAGGTGCGTCAAGACAGTACTTGTCCAGTGCATGCTCAACATCCCTGACATTGTCAGGTCCGTCGCTAATGACTAAAATCTGCACAATCTCTTAAAGTCACGTACAAAGCTCTCATCAGGCAAGTCTCAATCTTCACCTATATGAGCAGTCAACGTTGCTTCCCGATCTTGACTCCTTAGCGTAGGCAAGATGTCTAATAGAAACACACGGTGCTGCCGCTTTTGTACAACTTTAGCTAGATTCAATATCGAGTTCATCGACGATCGCTGAACAATGAACATATACTGAAATACAAGAGCTTGCTCGAGGAGATAGGAGATAGATTACAACATTCAGAGGGCAACGAAAGAGGGGTGACTCACCCTCAGTCCACGTGTTCTGGAAGAACCTGAAGCAGGGGCCTGTGCAATGGTGTCGGGAGCATGCCCTGGCGACGCGAGAGGACCAGGCAGGAGAGACATACTGCTTGGCAGCTCCTCAAAGGAGCTGGGGGTTCTGGGCTGACAGAAATTATGGCGCCAGGCACGACGCTGGGACGTAGACTGAGGATCCTCCGGAGCTTGAGCTCCACTCCCCGGTGGCAGGGGAGGTTGCAAAAACAGCCCAGCCGCCGACGTCGGAGCGTCCAGCAAGGGGTCTGCTGAGGCGGGAGCGGGGCCCTGTACTTGAGCTTCTGCTGCGGATGACCTCAGGCCATTGCTGCCAGCAAGGTGGCCGCCAGAGCTCGTCTTGTCCACCGCCGTTGGTAGCAATGAAGTAGGTGCCAGGCCCCATGCCATGCCATGCCATGCGGCGGCGGCGGCGTCGGCAAGCTCTGGGCCGTGGGGCCATGCATGCAGGGAAGGGCGGAGGAGGGAGGGATGGAGCCTCTTCCCCCACGCCGGGCCGACCAGGCGAGAGGCCGACGGGCCCCCCTCCCCGCGATCGGGGCGACATCAGAAGAAGTGGCACTCCCAATGGGGGCAAGGGCTGCGAAAAGCCAGCCCAAAAAGAATTCACAAAGGTTCAGAGGGGCCTAAGAGCGGTGAGCAGCTACAAAGGGGCCTGAGGATGCAATGGTAAAACAGGGGGAGGATGGATCTTCTTTTTTGGGCTGGCTTGTCCAGCCCCTATCCTCAATGAAAACACTCCGAGGATGGATCACTCAATAAGTACGAGTGAGGAGCCTCAGATCCGACAGACTAGCTGCCGGGAAGCTATCACCCTGACGAAAGCCAGAGCCCGCAGCGAGAGCACGGCCAGCTCGCAGATGCAGAGCGTGGGCCATGGACCGCTGCAGGGATACAGAGAGGCGCATCCGATATACCTGAGCCCACGAGCCCGCGGCGTTGAAGTCGGCTGGCTCGCCGCGTCTGCGGGACACAGCCCGCCGCGCAAGCCTAGCCAATAGGTCAAGCCATTGGGACCCAAGAGCCCCGTGCACGTCCACCGCCAAGGGGACGAACTCGTCGGCAGGTGGGTGATCGGAGTGCTTGGCCGCCTTGCAGCGAGCGGCCTTCGAGGCAGCGTGGCCGGCCCGCGAGGCAGAGAGCCCCAGGTTGGAGCGGTCGACCACATCGGTGGTGAC
>WELB01000331.1:10311-34116 GCA_009602725.1 Spirogloea muscicola | reverse complement strand
GCCGTCGCCGAGCGGCCGCCGCCGAGCCGAGGCGGCGCCGGTCGCCGAGCCGGCGCCGATCGCCGAGCGGGCCCCGCAATGGCCGGTGGCGGCCAAGACGAGGCGATGGACGTCCACGGCAGCCCCTCGCAGAATCGCGGCGACGATGTGGCCGTGGACATGATCCAGGCCGCCGCGAGCCCAGAGCCCATGGAAGGTGCTAGCTTCCAGCCCTGCCTGCGCTCTCCGCAGCTCCGGCGCCCTCGCGCTGCTCCTCACCAGCTCCGTGCTGACCAGCTCACGTCCGCCTCGCCGCAGTTGCGCTGGCGGCGGGCCACGAGGAGGCTGTGCTCTCGGCGGGCATCCACAGCTGCGGCGGGGCGGATGACTCCCTCACCGGCAACTTTCGCTGGAGCATCGAGTCCTTCTCGCGCATCACCGGGCAGAAGCGCTACTTGGACGTCTTTGTCGTCGGCAGCTACAAGTGGCACGCCCCATCCCCCCTGCCATTCTTGCCTTGCCTGCGCTTGCGGCCTCGCCTCCTCCGGCACTGTGGCACGACCGCGGCTGGCCCTGCTCGCTCACCCCCGGCGTTTGTGGCCACCTTTACCCTCCCGCCTCCTGCAGGCGGCTGCTCATCTTCCCCAAGGGCTGGGGGAACAACACCGACCACCTTTCCATCTACCTGAACGTGGCCCAAGCGTCAATGCTGCCTCATGGCTGGACGCGCTTTGCGCAGTTCAAACTGGGGGTCGTCAACCAGCTGGATCCCAAACTGGCCATTAAGAGAGGTGCTTGCTGAGGCCCCCTGGCCTTGAGTTGGTGCTGCTCAAGTCCTGCTCGCTCTTCGCACGAGGCTGACTGAACACAGACCTCACTGCTGATGGCAGATTCTCTTTCTGGCCAGCGCAGATACGCAGCACTATTTCACTGAGCTGGAGCGGAAATGGGGATACAACAAATTCATGGCGCTCCAGGAGCTACATGATCCTGCCAAGGGTTTCCTGGTAGATGACAAAGTGATTGTGGAGGCAAATGTGAGCGTGGACAAGGTGGAGGACTATTGGAAATATGACTCCAAAAAGGAGACGGGGTATGTGGGCCTCAAGCACCAGAGCGCTACCTGCTACATGAAATCAGTGCTCCAGATGCTCTACCACATACCTTACTTCCGCAAGGTCTGCTACAGCACTTGTCAAGCCCGCCGCGCTGCATTCCAGTAACTTATCAACTGCCACTGTAACCTCCAAGCCGGCTGCTCAGCCTGCCTGGCTGGTTATGCTGGCAGGCTGTCTATCACATGCCAACAACAGAGGCGGATACCCCCAGCACCAGTATCCCGCTGGCCCTTCAGAGCCTTTTCTACAAGCTGCAATACAGTCACACCAGCATCGCTATCAAGGACCTCACCAAGTCCTTTGGCTGGAACTCTTCATACTCCTTCATGCAACGTGACGTGCAGGAGATGAGTCGCGCGCTCCGCGAAAAGCTGGAGGATAAGCTGAAGGTTGCTTACCTGAAGCCATACCCTGCCTATACCCCTCAAGCAGCCCTCCATTGTAGATATTACGTAGCTCGGTCATGTCATACAAATATGGACTGCTACTTGCACATATAGTGTGGGTGGAGCTCAGGGGAGAATTGAATTCTGCGGTACTTCTTCTGCGATCTTTCGTTGTGACTAGTGCAGCACGCTTGTGTGGTCATTGCCACTTCCATGGGTGTGTGATAAGCGATTCTATCCCAGAAATTTGACTGTGGTGCTGGCACCTCTGATCTGATTTGCAGGGCACCGCTAAGGAAGGGACGATACAGAAGCTCTTTGAAGGTCACCATATGCACTACATTGACTGCATCAACGTGGACTACAAGTCCACTCGCAAGGAGTCCTTCTATGGTAGGCACTCGCTTCCTACTTTACTTTAGTACTTAACACTCAGTAACATATGCTGCTTTCAGCCTTTCACTCCCTTCTCCAGGAGGCATGACTAGCACTTATTGGCGGGTTTGCAGATTTGCAGCTGGATGCCAGGGGGTGCAGGGATGTATATGAGTCTTTTGACAAGTATGTGACGGTTGAGAAGCTGGAAGGTGGCAATAAGTATCATGTAGGGCAATGTGGCCTCCAGGTGATTTGGTTTGGCTGCTGCACTGCTACAGTGTAGGCTCGGTAGGTTGAGTCCTAGTAAAGAGGCTTGCAGTCAAGGCTGTCGGCTAACTTGGCAGTACGGGTGGAGTGCTGTGCCCCGATGGATGTAGGATGCAAGGAAAGGGGTTACGTTCATTGACTTCCCTCCAGTACTTCTGTTGCACCTCAAGAATTTTGATTATGGCTACCTGAGATGTAAAAAATTCAAGGTATGCTTCATTGCAGATGATTTTGTGACCTGCGATGAGGGTCCTATTTACTCATGTTATCCTGAGATGGATGCACTTACCTCCCTTCTTCTTTTGACTTGCATACAGATTCAAGACCCGTACGGGTTGACTCGTGAGCTGAATCTTGATCGGGAGGATGGCAAGTACCTCTCCCCTGATGCAGATCGTAGTGTGCGCAACCTCTTCACTCTCCACAGGTGAAAAGTCTTCTCGGCACGTCATTTGTGGCTGCTGGATATTGTACCAGGTATCTAGTACCTGATCTGTGAGCTAATAACTGGCCACTGTCCTGGATGAGCAGCAATCTTTCGCGTTATGGTGGCGTACACGGAGGCCACTTCCACGCTTTCATTCGGCCAATGCTAGGCGATCGATGGTGCTCAGCAGCTACTGACCTGCCGCTTCATCTCATATTGCTGTCGTAGGCAACAAGCAATGAAGTGATTGGATTAGGTTGGAGTACTTGCAATGAGCTGCTCCAGTGTTACTGTCTGTAGGATCATGTTTGACAACGAAAGAGTGAATATAGAGGATGGCAAGAGAGCTCTTGATGAGCAAAACGGGGGTCAGGTAAGAGGAGGAGGAGGAGGTGAGAAGGAGGAGGTGGTGGTGTTCTTCCCCTTCAAAGCTCCTGTAGTTGTCTTGCGCTCAGAAGGCAATACAGATCCTTCGCACGCTGTAGCACTCGTGCTCATTGTAATGATGTCGGGCTGGCTGAGTTGTCCTTATATGCTGCTGCAGCTTCCTCAAAGAAACCCTGGGTACAACCAAGCGCTGTTCAAGTATGCAAATGATTCTTCTTCGTACATGCTTGTATATATCCGGAAAAGTGACAAGAACACGGTGATGTGCACTGTGGATGAGCGGGATATTGCTGAGCACTTGCAGGTAGGCCCCATCATCCAGCCAGTGGACCTGCAAGTAATGTGGATGTTAGCAAGGAGTGATCTCCTCGCATGCTCCGCTGTACAAGTGGTCGCATTGCAATCCGAAGAACACTAGGTACTTGCCTCTTGCTCGCTGCAGATTCGCATGAAGAAGGAGCAGGAAGAAAAGGAACGAAAGCGGAGAGAGAAAGCTGAGGCTAACTTGTACACAGTCATGAAGGTAACAAACCGCAGCTCTATTCAGTCAAATACCACCACCTTTGCCAGCCCTTACTTTGTAAATCTGCTGACAGGGCAGCCCTTTGCTCTTACATGCAGCTAGCGAGAGACGAGGACCTGCGAGAGCAAATCGGGCAGGGCAGGTACTTTGACCTTGTGGATTTTGACAAAGTCCGAAGCTTCCGCATCCTGAAGCAAATTCCCTTCACGCAATTCAATGTTGAGATTATTATTCAAGGATGGAGCCACATGCCCAGTTGTTATTAGCATCAAGAAAAATCTTCCTTGTGCCTTCTACTGAGGTATGCAGTGCAAATGCGGTGATGGCAGGATGATGTGGCAAAAGAGTTGGGAATCCCTGTGCAGTGCCAGCGGTACTGGCTGTGGGCTAAGCGCCAGAATCGTACTTCCCGTCCAAATCGGCCACTGACCCCTGTAGAGGAGGCTCAAGCGGTAGATGGACCCTTCACACTTGGCCATGTTAATGCAGTGTCTGTCAGCAGCTGAGATCATAGCTCTCATCTGGTTGTTGTGTGTCAACTGCTGCTTGTGATGGATGTGACATTGTTGCTCGATTGCAAGCCCTGCTCACAGGTAGATTCATTGAAAAAGGCAGCTAATAAAACCCACACGGCTGAGCTGAAGCTCTTCCTGGAGACGCCCATTGCTTGTCCGGTAAGGGTTTACTTAGCCTGTTTCTTTGCGAAGCCTGATTCTATTGACGTTCTCGCGGCACGACCAATGGGCTACTTGAGCTTGAGATCGACTCACACATATTTGGGCTGACAGGAGACACCGATAACAACGGCTTTGCCGGAAAGGGCAAACGATGAAATCCTGCTGTTTTTAAAGTTTTACGACCCACTGAAGGAGGAACTAAGGTAGAGTCAAGTTCTTATGTTGTTTCAGATATACCTTATCTCAACCCTTGCTTTGCCAAGCATGCATATCAGCAGCATTGCTTCACCAGATCTCACAGTGTTGTAAACAAGTCTGTTGGCAGATACGTGGGGAGGATGTTTGTACGACTTGGCAGCAAGCCAATGGACATCGAGAGCAAGTTGGCGAGCATGGCAGGCATTCCACCGACTGAGGAGCTTCTACTTTATGAGGTGCCTCTTACTGTCAAGTCGACAACTCGATTGATTCTTACAACAAGTGATTGATTTGCCAACTCATAGATTTCCTAATTCAGTGACAGCATTTTCTAGCACATGCCATCTGTCCCTGTGGATGATGTTCACCATGTCTGACATCTATGACGGAGGGGTTGCAGGAAATAAGCTCCGACGGGCCAAGCGTGATGTGCGAGTCTATAGACAAGAAGGTGATATTCAAGAGCAGCCAGGTACTTGACATGCCTTCACCCAAAGCATACTGTAGCGAGCCTTGCTGCATCATGTCTTTCTGCACTGGCTGCTTTTTGCTTTAAGTGATGTCGTTGATGTCCGCAGCTAGAAGATGGTGATACTGTGTGCATACAACGGCCTCCAGCAGCAACCTTGGCAGAGGCTGAACAGCCAATACGCTACCCAGATGTGCGTTCATTTCTAGAGTACGTTCGAGATCGGCAAGTAGTTCATTTCAGGCGATTGGAGAAGAGCAAGGAAGATGAGTTTGCATTGAGCTATCGAAGCAACACACTTACGACGATGTTGTGGAAAGAGTTGCTCAGCAACTTGGCCTAGCAGATCCGGCTTTCATTCGTCTTACCACACACAACTGCTACTCTCAGCAACCAAAGCCCCAGCCTGTGAAGTATCGAGGTGTTCAGCGCCTCTCGGACATGCTGGTGCACTACAACCAGGTGAGACTTTCCACATGTTGCAGGATCTAGCAGAAAATGACCAATGAGCACAGCGCTGAATCAAGTGGTGTCCTCCTACTTGTTCGCAGACCTCGGACATCCTTTACTTCGAAATTCTTGACTTGCCTTTACCGGAGCTGCAAGGGTTGAAATCGTTGGAGGTGGCTTTCCACAATAGCAAAACAAAAGAGGTGTTTGCCCTTCCCCCCCTTTGCGCTTTGCAACTGTAGGCACCACCTTGGGTGTAAAACCAACAGCACACCTTCAGTGACGCACATCGTACTCATGAGGTAATTTTACTCTTGGCCCAGGCCAGGGCTCTGTTCATAATATATGTTTGCCCAAGCAATTCCGTGTTGGTGATTTGATTGCTGAGCTCCGAACGAAGGTGAGAATATCCAATAAGAATGACATTTCATAAGCTTGCTGGAGTTTCACAATGTTGAGAATAAGCCTGCTGGAGAACCGTCATACTGAAAATATTGCAGATGCATAGCACAAAGAAGCTGGCACTGATGTTGACTTCAGCAGGTTGAGCTTTCCCACCCAAAGGCTGAGCTTTGGCTATTAGGGATTCTCTCTCACAAGATCGTCAAGGCAAGAGCCACGCTACCTTTGTGCATGGCATTATTTGTGCAAGTTCGTGAAGCTGTTCAAGCTTCTCGTTGTGACCACGTTGTCGTCATCCACACGAAGCACTTACTCTGCACTGGTAAGTTACTGACCATGTTCTTCTCATCGTGCAGATATTTCCGCACACAGAGAAGATTGACAACATCAACGACCAACATTTGACCCTTCGTGCAGAGGAGGTCCCGGATGAGGAGAGGGATATTGGGCCCAATGATCGACTTATCCATGTGATGCACTTCACACGGGATGCAACACAATACCACGTGGTATGTTGGTGATCCTGTGTGCTTTTTGATGTTTCTATGTAGTTGGCTTTTGTGACTGTAGGGAAGCAGCAAAGTTGATTACCATCGATGTATGTATCAGCTTCACCATTTTGGCGAGCCTCTCTTTCTTGTGGCTCATGAGAACGAAACAACGGCTGAGATTCGTGATCGAATCAAAGCTAAGCTTCGAGTTCCAGATAAAGAGTTCGCAAAGGTAATGTACTGCGCATCCACGGCCCACGATGACCTCACATATGTCATCGCAGAACTTGAAGGATGCCTTTGCTATCAAATGCCGACATGGTTATGACTTCTGTTCACTTGGGAATTCGGGGAACAGCTCAATGTCAGCTCAACGTCTTGATTTAGAGCTCTCCTTCTAAATTTGCTCGTGCTTTTATATGTACGCCAATGCAAGATTGAATGTGTGTTGTGAACTTCTTATATTTGTGTGTTTGCATGATAGGCCCTGCTGGCTTGTGAGTCCGCTTATCAAGTGACGCATCCCATCGACTCCTACATTTATGTCTGTTGTTGACATATTGCTCATTGACTTGACGATGGATGTTGTGCAGTGGAAGCTTGCCTTCTGTCAATTAGGATATCCTGAATACCTCCTTGACACGGATGTGGTAGTAACTCGATTTCAGGTCTGCACATGATTGCACATGCTCCATCCATTGTATATCAGGTGTGCGTTGAGCTTAGCAACACAGCCACATGCATTGATCTTTTAGTGTGCAGTCTATTTATCTGGCATACTTCTGCTGATTTATAGATAAACGAGGCGCACTGGGGTTGGGAGCACTACTTAGGGATAGAGCACGCGGACACCACTTCCAAGCACTCCCATTAAAGTGAATCAGGTGGATCATATCGACAACCTGTTTCATCATATCCTATACTCTGAGAGATCTGTGAGGGGCATGTGATAGGTTTTGCTTGTTGGCACGGCACTGAGGATTGCCCTCCTTTGTTGTAGTTCTTTTCCAGAAAGGACATACTTATGAGTAACCTTAAAAATCTACAACTGATAATTTAAAATTGAGGAGATGATGGGTTCACGGTTCCTCCAATTGTATTCTCTAAGTCAGGGCATTGGCATTCTAAGTAGTCATCTTTGGACATCAGCCCATCCTTGATCGCGGTGTGAGAGCATGATTGTGTGGCGTCATTCCTGCTTGTTACATATCGTATTACTGCCATTCTGCCACATAGCTTGACCACCATCACGATAACAAGGTCTAAAAGGCCTAGTACCAGTATGGCAGTCCTTTGTTGCAAGAGAGTATGCCCCTATGTGGTAGCCGCATATGGTAGACCACCAAGCATTTTAACAACGCTGGCTGCCAATAATGTACACCACCCCCCATTTTCCGCAAGCCTCTTTCCCCCTCCTATCAGATTGCCAAAGATAATCAGCCATGGGGGCAGGGAACTTGCTCTTTTCGGATTTGTGAACCCTCCTAGTTGCACTCTTAAGCGCATGTTGTCGGCACTTGTAGGCCAAGGGAAATTGGACATTGCAAGTATTTTATACGATTCTGTCTGCACACGTACTTCCGGTAATATACGAAAAAAAGAGACCAAAACGATACGTAAAAAGAGGAACTCCAAGATGAAGCGGCACTACTTGGAACCGCCTGAGATCTCGCTTAAGATTTCTGTGCTCGAAAGTCAGTAAGTCAGTAAGTCAGTAATAGAAATAAAAAGCATCGATCAATGTCACCTTGTCTACTTCTTGTCAAGCAGACTGCTAAGCTTGCTGCTCTGGAACGCACTACAATCACCACCTTGTATAACTGGTAGGTGCAGGACCCTTTCGGCACCTTTTGGCATTTGGACATTGTCCATTCTTTTTGGGCTGGCTTTGCCAGCCCCTCTTCTCTTCTGGCGAGCACTTTCTTCGTAGCTGCTTCGTTTCTTGTTGTGCATGTCTTTCTTAGTGCTTCCCTTGGCCCCTTCCCGAACTTTGTTCACTCTTTTTTGGGCTGGCCTTTCCCAGCCCCTATCCTCTATCGGCGAGCCCTTCTTCTTCAGCGCAGAGGGTGGTGGGGCATGGCCGTGGGCGAACATTGAAGAGAGTATCATCCATGCCTTAATTCAATCTATGCTTCAATGCATAACAGAGATGATGTCATTCTGCTCCAAATACGATGGGGACGTCACACACGGTCAGAATCAGACAGGAATCTACAGCATCCACGTTCTTAAATGGGCTCTTTCGTTTGTCCTCAGCTCATAGTTTGATCAAGTCCTTCATACTTCAAATTGCTGAGTACAATAGGAGGGGCGTTTAGGACAACCATCCCTAGTGAATAGAACACCTTGTATCTTGCTTGATCAAGGTTGCAAGGAGATACTGAGAGAAGTGCCTCCTTCCTAAATGAACAATGTACTAAGTCATAACACAACACACACCTGAGAATCTTGATGTGCAGGAGTGAACATGGCCAAGAGCTGATCAAATTATGACACCTTGCTATACAAACACAACAAAACCATCCAATTGCTTCTTGGCCTTCAAAATGTCTCCTTGCTTCAATTCAGCTCGTCTTTCAAGTGAGGGCGGTTTGTAAGTCATCAAGTAGTTGCGAAGCCGTTCGCCAGCTGTCCGCACATTGATTGGCTTCCCCATGACAGCCGAGTAACCCGACATGGCGTACTTTATCTGCAAGTGACAGTGCTATAGTCAGCACAAGAGGAGGCAGGAAGCCGCTTGCAGGGCCTTCTTGTACCAAGCAAGTACCAGCTTGAAAGAAGGTGACATGCTCATGGGACCATGACATATTTAAGTGCCATGCTCCTAACATCAGTAAAAGGCACGGCCCCCATAATTGTCGAGCTAAATTGATGACATTACCAGGTCCGCACCCTCCACATTTGCGGAGATGCCAATTATGGGCACCTCTGGCAGGTTGCAATCCACTTCGTGTTGCCGAACCAGCTGGCAAGCTTCAGAGCCATTCATGACTTTCAACCTTCACAGTTGGATGCAGGAAATGTCACTACCCCCGTGGCAAATCCTCGTTTTCTGAGAGATATGTTTGAAATAGATGATACTGACTGAAGTCAGTCACAGTGCGGCCCAGGTGACCAAGAACTACAGCGGGGGAAGCATTCACAATAAGTACATCAGTACTCACCTTTCATCAAGGAGGAGAGCGTCAAACTTCTCCCCTAGCTCAATAACCCTCCAGATCACGTCAGTCCCATCTGCCCCAGTCTCCACCTCAAAGTTGGCTCTGTAAGAAGAACACAGCCAACGAATTTTCAGTTGTCTACTTCAACAGAATGCAAATGTCACACAGACTTCAAAATCAGCAAGAGTATGTCATAAGACGAGGACTTTGCACTGCAGCAGCCCAGGCAGTCATCTCAAGCCAAAAGCATCTATCCTATTAAGATCCATTGCCCTGTTGAGGTGGGTCAAAATTGTACTTGTACAGTGCCCGCTTGACAACCATGACATTGACGGGTTCGTCGTCAATGACCAAGGCCTGCACAGGATCACAAAGGCATGTGCAAAGCTATTATGCGGCATGTCCAAATCCTCGTCTAAATGACCACTTCATGACAAGCGCCAACATTGACTGCCTGGCATAGGCAAGCTAGGCATAGGCAAGCACTAAGAGGATTGAGCCTTCTGAACAAATCGAGCAGAAAAATCGGAAAACGAATGCAAGCCTGCTTCAGTTGAACAAAATGCTGACACATGCCAGAGCATACCATAGGAGATGTGTCAATTCACAGCAACATTGAGAGGGCAAAACGGATGAGTAACATACCTTCAAGCCACGTGTTCCAGAAGGAGCTGAACCAGGGGACTGTGCAATGGTCGACAGGCTGCTAAGCGCTGACTCACTCCCAGAGGCGTGCCTGGGCGACGCGCAGTTTGAAGGAGGAACAGACGGCAGGATGGACATGTCGTATGGCAGCTTGCGGACGAGCTGCGGCCTCTGAGGTGGCGGGGACGAAGACGGCAGACGCGGTGCCGGGAAGAACACGGAGGACCCTCCAGAGCTCGACCTCGCCAGCGGCGGCGCTGGTTGCACGAGCCCAGACGCCATCGGAGGAGCGTCCGGCAAGGCCTCTGCTGCGGCCAGCATGGGGCCCGGTGTACTGAGCTTCGCAGCTAACGGCCTCAACCCAACGTCGGCAGCAAGCTGACCGCCAGAGCTCGTCTTGGCCGCCGCCGCAGCCAGCAGCGCCGCGTGTGCCGGCCCTGAGTGAGGCGAAGACGCGCCCACCACAGCGCCCAGGTCCAGCGGCTGCCTGGAGCTGGCGGGCTCTCCCTCACTGGCACCTTGCTGCGATGCCGTCCTCTCCACTGGACTACGAGGACTCAGCCTTGAGCTTGGAGTACTGGGCTGCGCCAAGCCGGCAACGTTATGCACGCTGAGCACCGGAGAAGAGCCCGAGCGACCGAACGCCCGTCGAGAAGGAGACGCCCGAGTTGGCGAAGCTAGCGCTTCGCGGCCCTGCACAGCTGCTGCCCCCAACTCGGCCTTCTCCGGCGCTACCACAGATTGCCAGTGAGACGGCACGGCAGCTGGCTGGTGCGCAGCCTCGGCAGCCACGAGGAACAGCCGAGCGGCGTTCGTCAGGGCCTGCGCCGTCGCCGCCGGCAGCAGCGCAGCGCCGCTGTCGCCGCCGCCCTGGCCCGACGACGCCGCCGTCGCCGCTGGCGCCTCCTTGGCCGACGTCCCCCACTGCTGGCGGGCTGCGGCGCCCACTGTGATCTCTGCGAGCACCGCCGCCTCGCCTGGCTTCACGATCTCACGCACCACCCGGAAGCTCCACGAGTCCTTGAACGCCAGGGCCAGCCGCTGCACCACCTGGTCCAGATCCAGAGGCGGGGGCCTTGAACCAGCATCAAGTGCCGTGATTCTTGCAGGCTGAGGCTGAGCCGCCTGCTTGAGCCTGCGCCAAGGCGACGGCGGGGGGTCGGCGTCAAGCGTCCTCGGCTGGTGATGAGACAGCGGCGGCTCCGCAGGTCGCTCGGCTGGCTGCGCAGCAGCCGGCGGCTGGGGCGGCGCCGCCTGGCGGTCGTCGGCCGGTCTCGCAGGCGGCGGCCGGTCCCCTGCCTGGGGCGGCGAGCCGCCGAGGTGGCCAGCCTGCTGCCATGGAGGCAGCGCTGGCACCACGCTGGCCGGCTGCTTGCTGAAGAACGGCGGCGGAGCACGGTGAGCCGCCGCCGGCTCCGGCCTTCCGGCCTCGGGGCCCAGGAGCACGTCCAGCATCATGGCGTTCAGCGACCGCCGGCGGCCGAGGTGCTGCTTGGCTTCCAGAAGGCCGGCCACAGCTGAGCCTGGGGGCAAGGCTGCAGGGATTTGCTGCTGCGCCGTCCTTATCTGGTCAGGTCCACTGTCCTCCTCCTCGCTCGCCGGCTGCGCTTTGCCGGCTTGTAAGCTCGGCGCATCGCTGGGTTTCGATGGCGGCTCGCCTGCGTCCTGCTCATCACTCGCCTTGCTCGGCAGCGGGAATGCAAACTCCTCGTCCTCAATGCTGCTGCTCTCGAGCGAGTCGCTGGGTGTCGGCTCGTCCAGGAGGTGCGAGAAGGGCGAGGGCTCCTTGGTGCCGGCCGGCAGCACCTGCAGGTCCACGTCCAGCGAGAACGTGGAGCCCTTGCCCGGCTGGCTCTGGCACTTGACCTCGCCGCCCATCAGGTACGCCAGCTGCTTCACGATGCTCAGGCCGAGGCCCGTGCCGCCGTACTGGCTCGTGCTCGTCTTGTTGCCCGTCGAGTACTCCTCGAACAGCCGCCGCCTCAACGGCTCCGAGATGCCCTCCCCGCTGTCTGTGACCTTGAAGGAGAACTTGGCGAACGTCCGGCTGCGGCTGTCGGGGGCGCTCGGCTCCTGCATGGCGATGCGGATGTCCACGTACCCAGTGTGCGTGAACTTGATCGCGTTCCACGCAAAGTTGGACAGCACCTGCTGCAGCCTCGGGGCGTCTCCGAGAGGCCGCCATTGCAGGCACCTCGGCTCCACTGAGCTGAAGAGCTGCAAGCCCTTCTTGGTCGCCGCAATCGCAACCTGCACACCGCCACATAGGTTAGCCCACAGCCAGGGACAGCTGCCAAGGAAAGTGCTACTGCTGCATCATTTTGTGATCCTCAGTCCCTTCAAAGTGCAGCTTTTGCTGCAAATGCGAGTCAAATCAAGGACAACGCATTCTCATGCACGTCTTGTACCACACTTACCTGGCTAATAATGGCATTTAGGATCTTCTGTAGCTTGAGCTCTTTCAACTCAAGCTCTGTCTTGCCCTCCTCGATCTTACTGATGTCCAGCACATCCTCCACAATCTTCCTCTGCTCAAGCCAAGTTCACCTTCCAAAGTGAGTCTGCAGTTTAGATGCAGCTTTACATGACTCTTTTCTGCTGCTTGGACTTGTTAACCTGATTAATATAAGGCTTGACGCTGTCATATGACATTGTTGACCATCATGAAGAGAGCAAATGTCATGAGCGACCATATAAATCTTCGAGGACAATAGCAACAGACCCAGTTAGCATGAGTAATTTTGCAGTTCTGAAGAGCTGACCAGCTGGTGACCGCAGGTAGCTGTCGTTTGCACGAGCTCCCGCTGTTCCTCCGTGAGCGTTGTATCCTCCATGAAGGTAATGTTGCCCAAGATGCCATTCAGCGGGTTGCGGATCTCATGGCAGAGGAAAGCAAGGTGACGCGACTTGGCATCTGCGGCGGCCTCTGCAGCCAGCCTCACGGCGTTGGCTTTCTCCACCGCCTTGCGCATGCTCACGTCCTGCATGAAGCACAGGACACCGACGGCGTTCCCGGCTTCGTCCCGCCGCGTGGTCATGTTCACCAGGCTCTCGATATGCCGGCCCTCATTGTTGACAAACTTGAGGTGAGTAAGAGGTGTCTCGTGCCCGGCCAGAGCCCGCTGCAAGGCAAAGTCCAAGGACAGCAGCATCTCCTGGTCTGGTACCATCAGGATCTTCTCGGACCCCACAAGATCCCCCATCAGCTGCTTCCCAAGGGCCTGCTCCTTTGATATGCCTGTGCCATGAGACTAGCTGTAAGAAGCTAATAGGAACATGAGCTTGGTAGAGCATGCACCCGAGCTGCATCGCAGCAAGTGATGGGCACCCAGCCCTAGAGCTCAGTGCCAGGCATTTGAAATTAAAATTGGCAACACATTAGCAACAGACAATTGTGCTCTGCCAGCCATATAACGGTGTACCATACTCGTCACAGACCACCTACGTAGAGACCCTATGACCAACATGCTCATGGTGCTGCCGTTTTTGTATGCACAAATGCAGGACACTATCAACAGGATAATCTGAGTCTTACCAGAGGTCTTTGCCATGGCACTGTTCCACTCAACAATGACGCCCTCACGGTCCACACCCCAGATCGGCAAAGTGGCCTTGTCAATGATTTTCTTGTATGAAAGCTTCTCCGCTTCTCCCTCACCACCTCTGACTCCTCCATCAAGAAGAGCTGCCTTTCTCATCATCAACTTTTGCTCTGTGACATCCTGCCGGGTGAGAACAATTTTTATCAGAAACCCATGACATGAACAATATCGTGAAGGTGCAAGGATGTTAATCAAGGCCAAAGATGGAATGGCTAAGGTGCTCATCAACCCCTTCTAGAGAATAGGGGTAATGTGGAGGCAGATGGTGACCTGGCCAATGATGCTGACGCCAATGACCTTGTTCGCAGAGTCCCACTGGGGAACCATGTTAACCATGAGTATCAGCAGGTCCTCCTGCAACTCCAGCAACGACAGGCTTGTGTCTTTGCCACTAGCAAGACCTTTCAGCGAGGTGCCATTGACTGGCACCCTCTTCAGATTTATCTCCAAGTGGTCCTGGGTGTTCCCTTGCAGCACTTTCTCGACTACTGCAATGACAGACTCTACACAATCCGGTACCAACACATCGGCCAAATGGCATCCCACCACCCTAGCCTGCACACAGAACAGCTCCACAGTGACTCTTGAGAACCAAGGTCAATTTGCAAGACAGCATACTTCAATGCCGGAGTCAGCTCTACGCTATGATTATTTGTGTAATTTTCTTGGTGGGCAAAGTGAGCAGCAGCTTGTTGTAAATTAAGCACTAAGCAATATTGACAAATCACTTGCTGACACAGGTCTCTGCAGATGCAAACCCGGTTAAGAGTTAGAGCTGTGGCAGACTAACTTTCGGTCTGCCGGTGAGTTGTGCCAGCCTCTGATTCCACTCTACAAGGACCATGTGCTCGTTAATGCTAAGGATTGGAGTCTTGGCAATCTCCATCATGTGCGTCAGATCTCTTGCCACAATAGCCAAGTCCTGCATAGCTTTGAGCCTCTCTTCATTCAGTCGAACCTGTGGCAGCACGACAGATAGCTGCTTTCAAATCGAGATAAGTGACGACAAGATGTGAATTTGATATCTAAGCAGGTAAAATGAAGATGGTCAGACACAACAGCTTATTTTCATCATCAGGAGAGCACTGGCAAGGACATGTTAGACTTACACCCTGTCTCGTACTTTACAAGCAGACATCTATACTGGAGATGCCCAACATATCACAAGTCATATCACCCCAGGCGTCAGCAGGGTTGTGCATGGGCAAGATCTTCCACCTCTAGCCTTACCAGCATCATGGTTTTGATGGGCTCACTATTGCCCTTGAGAGCATCGTCAGCCATCTTCCGTATACCTTTGAGGCAATTCACCTGACCAACCAAGGAATTCAGACTGAGCTAGTCAAGTATCTACTCTAGATATGCATACAAAGCAGATGCTAAACTGATGCATCTAGCAACTATTGCTTAGCTAAGCTTCCAAATCTCTACAATGAAACATGTGGCATTTTGGACACTTGTGTAGCTTATAGCTCATATATAGCTTATGGCATACAGTTCTTGACCATCAGCCAAATGCAATAGCTTCGAGACAATGTAGTTAAGTGGCTCCAAGTCAACCATGACAATCATGGATCATAATGTTCCTAAGTTCCTTCAAAGTGTTACATAGCAGCATTTCGAAGCAGCACATGTCCAAGTGCAGCCACAGCCACCCACCTCAGCTGCAGTCCAGACGTCTGATGACGCCTCTGAGGACTGGTACGCCTCAGCTTGAACAAGTGGCGACCCTGCTGCTGCTGGATGTGTCCATGCCCAGTCCTTCACCATATCCATTCCTGCCACAACCCCAATGGGAAGCTTCCTGCTCAGCTCAATCAGCTCACTACGAAACAGCAAGAGCAACCCAGCTTGGGCCATGCAGCCATGCAAGCTCCTGCACAATCTGCTCTGCCCATCAGCGTAAAGATCCGGCTGTTCTCACGTCTGCGAAACCAGAGGGCAAGGTCATCTTCAGAGATTGCCACAACCGCCAGGCCGCACAAAAAAGAGTCTCGCAGGAGCTGGTCTGCTTCTGGGAAGCCTGCAGCCTTCAAGCTGGAGACGGTGTAGAGGCCATCGACCATCATCTTCTTCTCCTCCACCCACCTTGTCAGCTTCAGAATCTGCACTTGTCAAACTGAAGACAGCTCAGGACATGGCCTTAGTTGCACTCTGAATCTGAGGTCCACTTGATACTTAGACCCCCTAGTCCAGGTATGCCATAGTGCAGAGGCAATGCAGAATGGGCTACATCCATTCTGCTAGCAGCGAAGCACGTCTTTAGCCACGGACACAAAGGGCACTTTCCTATATGAAACTGGGACTGAAATTGCTTGTACTATAGAGCAGCCATTTTGCATCCGCGGTTGACTGTCTAATTTGCCAGCATGCTAATCACGAGAACATGACTACATCATGTCTACATCATGAATATCTTCTCAACAATCTAAAGCAGAGAAGTAACAGCTGTTCTAGCTCTAATAATGCCGAAATTCTCAGACTTACATTTAGGAAAACCAGTGCTACTGCGGACACAAAACACAGAAGAATCCAGATGGAATTTCGTCTATATCATGAGAATCAACTAATGTCAAGTCTCTTACCAGGGCATCTGTTGGGCAACATCCGTCTTTGACGATGCTCAAGCCTTGGACATGTGCAACTCCCTCACAGGGGATGAGGTCAATGATGGAAGGCTTCTCCACCACCAACGAGGTGGGAACTTGGTATGTGAGGTGGTCGCAGATGCTGGTCTGCATGGCTTGCATCTGGCGGTCGGCAGCCCTTTCCTGAGCCTTCACTGCCGTCTCTAAGTGCGCTCTGAGGGCCTGTTGCAGGTTACGGAACCAAAGAGATTCACAGTCATCGACGGCAGCAGCAGACAAATAGTAAAGATGCCATTCTTCCAATTCATGTCTCACCTGCCAAGTGTTGGATTTACTCGAATTCATGACATCAAACCATTACTTCAGGCCAGTATACGGCGTTGACTGGCATAGACTAGTTGGCTGCCTGCGTACCTGAATCAGAAAAGTGCAAGAGGCCCTCCGCGAGTTGGGGAGGAGCCACGGTGACTGATAGTGGTGGCATACCACAATGCCCCACAGCTTTGGCATTCCTCGTGAGGGAATCTCGATGGGCATGAGAAGGAGAGACTTGACACCTAGCTTCTCAAGGACCTCAGTTTGCTTGTCATCCACTCCTGCCAATTGACACAACAAGGACTATCAAAGCCTGCAGTCTTGACATGGGACCCATATAATGTCACTAAGTGGACACTAATTTACCTGCAAGAGGGGAGTTGACCAAAGAAAGGGACTGCAACAAAGTCTCCTCCCCAGCTAGTGGGACCTGAGCACTTCCGACACCGTAGATGAGCCGCATTGGTACTGCTTTGCTGAGTCCATTCACCCAGTCCTGGATGACACGAGAGCATGTGACTGGACCAAATCAGAAACTATGTCGAGTAAAATCAAAGGATACAGAAATTACAAGTGGCGGCCGTCAAAGGTATTGTGCTCATTACTCTGTTGCCATATCACGGCCCAGTCACAAAAGATCTTGGGAGCGTGTGTGTAGACATGATGCATGCAGGAAACTTGATAAGGAGAAAGATGGCCTGAAAGTGTTACAACCTGGGGCAAGGCCGCCATTGGAAAGTGCAAGCCTTTGTGGGGTGGGAGTGATTGTACGCAGCTCTCTGCGATGACCTGGAGAAGGCAATTCTGTGAAGTCAGCACAGGAGCAGAATCTGCCCAACCCTGGACTGTGGTCCAGTCAGCTTCTCTGAACGCCCTCAACCACACAGCAACAAGCTGTAGGAGCATTGCTTCAGGTGCTGGACATTTGTTCTTAGATGCAAGACCTTGCAGGTTTGTCAATTTGCAAGAGGTTGAAGGCCTTCACAATTGCAGGTGGCTCTGTATATGGCAACTGCAAGGGAGGCCCAGTCTCAAGACCTCAGCAGTGTCGCCGTTCTCAGCAACCTGCCCAATGACAACCCTGTCATATCCTGCCATGTTGCGGAGCTCCTGCAACCATGAGCACGCAGATAGACGATGGTGGTAAGCACGCATCTGAGAGTGACATGTCAACCTGGAATACATAAGAATCTGATCAGCAAGGTCTCTATCTTGGCACTATGAGCTCCAATAGCTGAGATTGTGGTCTAGGCGATATGTACCTGGGCTGCAACTGCACAGAGACTAACTACATCGCGTGCCGGTACGGCTTGGAGGTGGTCGATGGCAACCCTCGCTAGTTGATGGAAAGGCAATTGAGGGACGAAGGTGCGCCCGTCGTGCTTCTTTGAAGATTTCTTACTTGCTGTCAGATAGACAAACCAAATGCTCCATGAGAAATGATAAGGGGGAGTGGTTCAGGATACGTCGGAGATAAAAGGACGTCTTCCAGAGATGTCTTCTGCTCTGGTCCTAGTTTGGAAGTAGTCAGGGCAGACCTGCTTCAGTGTCTTCCTCAAAGCTCAGGTACACATATCCGCCTGATCGGTTGACAGTGACAAGGTTACAGCACTCTGCAATGAAGACGCAGCTTGTGGCTCTCAGACCCGCTGGGTTTCACGAGGAAGGGGGAGAAAGGTGAGGTGAATTTGCATGCTAACCGCCTGTCTATAAGTACAACTCAAGTCACTGGGAGGCTACATATTTGAGGCGTATATGCAGGCGCAGCAGGAGGCACACAGGCAGAGGATCATCTCCTGTGACATACCTCCTCCTGCAACAATGCGGCATGAGCTAGAACGGTAGTCTGCCCGCGCAGATGCTAGCTGCATCTTGGCATAAGCCTGCGATAAGGTCAAAAGTAGGCACTCATAAGCTGCACTCAGTCAAAGAGGTGCCAACCGCTCCCTCGTGCTACTTGTAGAGATTGCTCCCTGTAGTCTATGCTTTCCTGCTCTGCAGCAATGAAGCTCTCCTGATACAACAATGTCTACAGTCATTAAAAGGCTCATGCAAGATCTTTAGTCAGGTTGGCATACCTCTTCGCTGAAGAGGTCCAACAGTGGCATGCCCACCAGGCTGGCAGAGTCGACTTTGCCAGCAACCTTGACCACATTAAGAAAATTCGTACTGTGTGCCAAGATCTGGACGAGCAACGTGGTGTGACAGCAGCAAGTCGTCAACCTAGTTGTCAACATTGGAGTTGCATACAATCAAACAGCAACTGCACATTCTAAAATAGCTTCCAATCAGGTAAGTGCACAGTGCACACTATACCCTAAATCACTTCAACATTCTGATCTTTCTGAGACAGGTGCTGAAGCGCTTTACCCGTTGAGGAACAATCTGACACGGGGTAGCAAGCCAGACCAGGAACCACCTTACCTGGTAGTGCTTGCTGTCAACGACGAGTAGGCACCCATGGCCCTGGATGGTAGCCAGCGCTGGTTGCATGGTCCCATCGGCAACCATCTTGGCTGCCTCCAATGCACCCGGCCTCCTGCCAGGTGCCAGTCAATCTCGACTACAAGGGCCATCTGCCTGGCTCGGTGACGGCCATGCAGGCTCTCCGTTCAGGCTGCAAGACAGGCGAAGCAGCGCAAGCTTGTTCAGTTCCATGTCTGACGTCTGCTCGCCAGCAGCTCCGAAAGTGATTGCCACGCCGTGTCACGTAGTGCCATCAACCCTAAATCCTAAAACCCTGAACCCTAGTGCCTGGCTGTTGCGTGTAGCAGGGCTTGAATCTGCCACCATCAGATTGTGAACCCAATGCTCTACAGTCGTGTGCAGCCTCCGAACTCTCAGGTCGCCAGTGCCAGCCCTGCTCCACTGTGCCAATTGAGCAGGCCGGCTCGCTTTCCGATCGCAAGCACGTTCTCGGCGTGCCCGTGTACATGCGCTGATGGGGCACCGTTCTATCCAGTGGCACTCCCAGTCCTGTCTGCACAGCTGGGAGCCAAAGCACTAAACCCTGCCAGTAACGAGAGCCTGCTGAATGGACGGTTGGAGCCTGGCGAAGCCTCTTGGTGACGGGAGACGTCGTTGCCCTAAGCCCAGCCTTAGGGAAACGACGCCACCATTGCCTCCGCACTTAGAAGAGAAGAACGCACTATGCGCAGGCTGGACCTTGGAGCTCCGGAGGGGAGGCCGAACAGGGGCCTGACGGTGAGGGTCCCATCAAGAAGCCGCGGAAACAGATGGAGCGCCGTGGCCATCTGGAGGGAGCATCGTCTCAGCTCGCTGCCAGGAGGTGAGGCAGCCGGCCACGCCGAGCCTCCGGGCCGGCGTCAGGGCCGTCCGGGCGCCGCGAGCGCCCGGGAGGGCTGCCCTCGCGGCCCTCAGGCGTCGGAGCCTCGGGGAGCTAGCGCCGAGCAGGCGGCAGTGCCCCGCNGCGGCGGCGGCGGCGGCGGCGGCGGCAATGGCGGCGGCGGCGGCAGCGGCGGCGGCAATGGCGTCGGGGGTGAGGGGCGTGACAGTAGAACTCCTGTTGCACAGTAGTTCAGAGGGGAGGGGAGTGGAAGGAGGGGTCAGCGGGGGACAGAAGGGCTGCTGCTGCGCCTCAGAAGGCAGCTTCTCCATTGGCGTATGATGTGGTCCGCGGCGAGGGGACTGTGCTTGGGAAGGGAAGGGGGGGGTCCACACGGGGCACGTGGCGGCTGCATGAACCCCCCCCCCCGCTCGCGCACGTGCGCCGTCCCGATCCGCCCCGGGGTGCTCCGATTCACACCCGCCCGGGGTACTCCGCCTCCGGAACACGAGGCGGGGGGCAATGCGGCGAGCTCTCGGGGCCCAGAAGGACGCCGGTGAACGCATCCTACCCTTTCCTTCCAGCTGCTAGTCACTCCCACTTGCGGCTGCTGGCTTGGGGTCATTGAGCTCCCTCCGCTGTAGTCTCTCGCATAGCTATGTCGCCTTGGCGCCTTTTGGTCATTCGAATGCCATTGTCCACTCTTTGTGGGCTGGCCATGAACACCCCCCGCCCTCTCTGTATGAGCTCACTTCGCCCTTGCCAACGACGTCCACGAGGCGTTCGCCGCTCGGTGGCTCGAGCTCCTGCATCGGCTAGCGCGCACCGCTGTGTCCCGACGTCACCAAGCGGAGCAGGCCGACGCGGCAGGCTTTCTCGCCTGTATCGCATGCGCCTGTCAGTATCGCTGCAGCGGTCAATGGCACATGCGTTGCATCTGCGTGCCGGTCGCGTTTCGGCTGCAGCCTCTGGCTATGAATAGGTGACTCGCTACCCGGAGACCACTTACTCTGCCCTGCGGGCTGCTCAAAAACGAGGGCAAAAACGCTTAGTACAAACGCAAGCACATCTACTGACGTACATCACCCACTGCACATCACCCACCCGCTCAGTAAGGACGAATTAATACATGGAGGTCGCTAATCGATGACTGAATACCAGATGGATGGCAGGTTCGGTGCAAAGCATGAGTCTGAGCACGCATGAACACAAAATGCTCAGCAGGGGATGTTAAGCACGCAGTGGCAATTGAGTCGCAGTGTGCTCTAGAATTTTCTGGCCTCTTCGACCTTTGTTCATCTTTCTCAGGGCTGGCCAATCACAGCCATCACCCTCTTCTGTCCATCAAAACGCTCCACTACTAGGACAACTTTGCCTATGTGAGCACTGGAGTCAAGTTGCTCATGTGCTTTTGCAGCCTCTGCAAGAGGAAGGATGCAGTCAATGACCGGCTTAATCTGTCCACTCTCAAACGAAGGCCACACATTCTTGCGCACCTCTGACACTGTCCGCGCCTTCTGGTCAAGTGGCCGTGCTCGGAGCCCTGCAGCTGGAGGACAAGATTGCCCACAACAAGTATGTGTGAGCGTGCTTTACCACACAGGGAGCCACTGAAGCAACACAGACTGTCAGGACACTGCAATGAGCTTAGCTACGCCAATATTCAGCAACCTCACAAAGCGGCAGGCATAAGGCATATAATGCCTAGCACTATCCTTTCTGCAAACCACGGATGAGAGGAGAAGCTTGCGAACAGAAAGACTCTGGACGAGTCTCTCTCTCAGAAAGCTCGCGCTCCGGGGGTGTTGTAATTTGGGGCCTCCGCTCAGCCCGCGGCTGGGCCCGCCTGGCCGGCCTCCCTGGCGAAGCGCTCGCCTGCTGCGTGGCCGCCGGCATGCTGGGCCGGCGGCCGAGAGCCCGGCGCCGCAAGCCCGGCGATGTCGGGAATGGCCGTTTAGTGCTATCTCCTTCGAACTTGCGGCAGCGGCGGCGCCGGCGGCCGGGTGCAGTCGCCGCGGCGCGCGAGCGAGCGGGAGGAGGTCTGCCGAAGCGGGCCCTCGGCTGCAGCTTCGTGCCGACTCTCTGACAGGCCAACCGACTTTGCGCAGAAAGAAGAGAAGAGACCACGCAGCAGTACGAACGGTAGAGTCTCTCCTCGCTTGCCCCGCCCGCCAAATTGGGCAAAACTTCCTCCATATCTGGTTATCAGCCTGTGGAAATGGGATGTGCGGGCTTTGCTGCTGACAGCACTTTCTCGCCAGCATGTCCCGCACTCGTTGGGCCGGACATGCACAGCCTTGATTGCTAATGGAAGGCCTCTTCTCGCTGACGATCAAGTGACGATCAATACCTGCATGCAACCTCTAACCTGCGGCTCTGACTAAAGAAGCCAAGATACACAATAGGAGCAAGTGGCAGTGCCTAGCTCAGCTCCAAATTACTTTCAGCTCAGTTGGGCAAGACGACACTGCGTTACATGCAGCCGAGTTCGTGGCTGGCGCCGACTCCCTTACACTACTGATGGGGTCTTCGCCGGGCTGCGCTATCGGAGCAGCCCTCGCCCATAGAGCAGCCCCCCTCCAAAGCTCAGCTCGGTGATGCTGATTGCCATGGAACGCGGGCCCTCACGCGACGCGGATTCCTCGGGTTGAGACTCGACTCATCTCTTGACAGACTGTTCTAGTGGCGTGCTTTACGAAGCCGCCTTGCTGCAAGTCCCGCCTCAGCGGTCCTGGTGAGGCAGCCGGACTGCACGACGTTCTCTTCTCCGATGCTCTCATTCGCTTTGAGAAAGACAAGTGAAGGGGAAGCTAAGGCTTCGTTACTGAGGCTGCCAAAGTAAGTCTTAAGAGAGGGGACAGTGGCTGTTGAAGGCCAGCTTAGAAATAGTCGGAAAGCTGTTTGCAAAGAGGGGGAGGGCTGCAAAATGCCAGCTCATGTAAATTACAAGGTTCAAAGGGCCGAAAGACGCTAAGACTATAAAGCTATGCAAGCGGCTACAGCAGATGTAGGATCAGCAACCTCTAGTCAGCAACCGCAGGTCGGAGTGACCAGCGCAGTGAACAGTGGACGGAGTTGGAAAGTGCAGACCGTCAGGAGCTGGGAGCTCTACTGCCTCATGGAATAAGATGAAATATGCAGCCGCATGACATCACAAGACCGGCTGTAAAAGCCAGCCAGGTTCATCCTGAGGCAGGGCGCTCTTAGTACCTTAAGGTGGACCTTGTCGGTCCTTGTCACTTCTTTTCGGGCTGGCTGTTCACAGCCCTGTGCCTCTTTGGGAGAGCCACTTTCTCCAAATGGAGGAGCTCCGCACTTCTTGCTCCAAACTAAGAAGAAAAATTTCCGTGTATTTGAAACAAACGAAGGCCAAATGGCCAAGTACAAAGGCAAGCACATCTAAGACCTACATAACCTACAGCAGAATGACCCGCTCAGTAACCGCGGGTCAAAACATAAAATCTAAGAAGGGAAGAAATGGCACTTCCGGGAGAGGGCGGTGGCTGTTAGAGGCCAGTCCAAAAGTGAACAAAGTGCGAAGAGGCCAAAGAATTGCTTAAAAGCATGTAGGATGTCAAGTAGCCACGAATCACTCAGTAACCCGGTTGAGCAGCCGCAGGTCGGAGAAACTAGTCTCACTAGTAAAGCACTTCGGCGGGCTCCGCAGCGTCGGCAGGGCGTTCCCCCGTGGCCTGGCCAGGCTGGCGTCACGGCAGCGCCGCGGAAGACTCCACGACCCGTCGGATGAGCGCTGCAAAAGAATCCGCAAACTACCGGTTCCCCGCCGCTGGCGCGGGAACCGCGGCCGGAGCGCGGAGGGGGGTGGCGGCGGCCTCCCTCCCGCCGCCAGGCAAACACTCTCGCCAATCTTACATCATAAAACAACTTTGCGCCTCCCTTTTGAAGAGAGGGTCTCTCGCTCCGGGGCCCCGGGCAACCGAACTGCCTGTCCCGGAGTGTCCCCGCGCCGGCCGGAGCCCCAGCAGAAGCAGAGCCCGTCGCGCCCGCAGCCGCGGCCATGGCGGCGGCGGCGGCGGCGGCGGCGGCGGCGGCGGA
>WELB01000330.1:89436-106743 GCA_009602725.1 Spirogloea muscicola | reverse complement strand
TCTCAGTGCAGCCTCTCAGGATTCTATTTGTCCACATTATTTCCAACACATACCTCAACTGGTTCTGAGGTGGCACTCTGCATGTTGGATATGGCAGGCTTGTTGGAGGAGTACCGCAAGAGTTTGGGGAGCTGCCTCTCGTCATCTTTTGGGCAAGCAACAACAGGTATTATGAGGAAAAATGTCTTAGACTTTAGCAGGAATGAAGAGCATGTGACTGTGAATGTTTGTGATTGCTTAGAATTTCCCACGCCTGCAGGGTCATGCAAACTGATCTCTTGTGCTGTTTCAGCTTGTGCTGTATAAGAGGTCGACCTTGCAGTTGTTAATTCACCCCCTGTCAAATGCTCGTGTGACGTCAGCTTGGAGGGTGGAGTGCCACCAGAGCTCGCTGATTGTAGGGGAATAATCAGCCTGGACCTGAGCTACAACAGGTGCTGAGATGTGACTGCCTCATCGATGCAGCCATCAGTTGCCTGATTTGCCATGTCAAGAGATGTTAAATTCAGAAGAGTCACAGCTGACATTCTTAGCGGGTGACTCGCAACTATTGGCAGATTAAGTGGCCACCTGCCGCCTCAATTGGGGAGACTTGTGCTGCTCAACAAGCTCTGGCTTAATGGCAACAACCTCTCTGGACCGATCCCGACAACCTTCTCCAACCTGGAGAACTTGCAAGTGCTGAACATGGACAGTAACATTTTTTCTGGCCCATTCCCGCAGTGGCTTGGCAACCTAAGCAGTGCATTGGTTATTCATCTAGGTCACAACAACTTTACTGGAGGAGTACCTGCAAGCATTCGCAGTCTGTAAAACGTTCAAAATCTTGACGTCTCCAACAACCGCCTAAGTGGCAGTCTTCCCCTGCAAATTGGAGATTTGAGCAATATCATCGCATTTTCGGCTGCAAGCAACTCATTCAGCGGGCCCATACCGGAGCGTATTGGCAATTTGCCGAGTCTCACCTATCTCGATCTTTCCAACAACAATTTCAGCGGCAGAATCCCTGCGTCCTTTGCTAATCTGAGTCTTACTGACTTCTTTAACATCTCAACTAACAACCTCAGTGGGCCCATTCCTGGCGGTTCTATTGGTCAATACGGCAGCAGCTCCTTTTCTAGCAATGCCGACTTGTGTGACGGCCCTTACGTGGCGTGCAAGACAGCTCCACCACCTCAGACTCTTCCTCCTACCCCATCACCTCCGGAGCACAAGTCGTCGAGCTTATCGGGGGGGGCAATTGCCGGCATTGTTGTTGGAGCTGTTGTCCTCCTTCTCCTCCTGTTACTGGGACTTCTCCTCCTGTGTCGCTTAGGTCGGAAGAAGGACAAAACTATGACAGAGAAGGAGCAGAGCATTGAGAGCTTCTGCTCCAAGATGTCCATCACTAAGGACAGACTCCAAGGTCCCTTCACCTACGAGGAGCTCATGAACGCAACTGAGGATTTCAACAACAACCACATTATTGGAGAGGGCGGCTTTGGAAAAGTCTATGGGTACGTAATATTGCCCTGCTTGCAAGTGGTGATTCTTCTTGGTGCTTGTTGTCCCATTGATCTGCTTATACTATGGCTCTTTCTTATCCTATGGCAAATCTTACTACAATTCAAATTGCCGAGCAGTGCGCAGATGAAGAACGGGCGAAAGTATGCAGTGAAGAAGCTTGCACCAGACAACAAGCAAAGACTGAGATCGGTGCAAGCTGAGGTGGAGGTATTGAGTCGCATTAATCACCGCAATCTGGTCCCGCTACAGGGCTGGTACATCCCTAAGGACAGCCACGTGGACATGCTGCTCATCTATCCATTCTTGCCTGGCGGGACTCTTCACCAACTGGTGCACGGGGGGGAGGCCGTGCCTCCAAAGCCAGAAGGGTATGATCACTGGGCTGCACGTAAGGAGGTCATGTTGGGTGCAGCAGTTGGACTTAAGTACCTGCATCACGATTGCCAATCTCCGGTGCTGCATAGGGACGTCAAGCCAAGCAACACCTTGTTGGATGAAGATGGTCAAGGGTACCTGGCGGATTTTGGGCTTGCACGGAATTTTCAGGCACATGTTACACATGTGTCAACCATGACTGCGGGTAGTTCCAAGGCCCTCTACTGTCCGTTGAGCTGTATCGTAGGCTTCTCTTGCATCGTGCAAGAAGGACGTGTGAAATTGTGCTGGTAGAGACACCTTAGACTGCCTGGCAATGATTATGGGTCATCTTTCCTGCAACTCATGACGCGTCACAATGATGCACATTGACAGGCACATGCGGGTACATTGGTCCGGACTGCGCCCTAGGCCAAGTGACTACATACAGCGATGTCTTCAGTTTTGGAGTGATGCTACTTGAGACTGTCACTGGCAAACGGCCTGTTGACCCTTTCTTTCAGACCGAAGGTGCAACTGGTGGCAACTTAATTTCGTGGGTGCGATCCTGCCTTCGCCACGATAAGCCTTTGGAGTGCGTTGATATGGCGCTAGCTCCATTCGTCCATCAGAAAGTGGACGAGATCCGGGGCGCCTTGAGATTGGGGCTACTTTGCTGCTCCGATGACCCAAAACAAAGGCCAACAATGGTTGACGTGGTTGAGATGCTCGAGAAGCTCGGAGCATTTGGTGCTGGGTTGAAGTTTCCCAGGTCAATCAATACCACCGGGTGATTCTCATCTATTCACTTCGTGCACATCCCTCTCGTGAGTGGCACCATATCAATGCCCTCATGAGCATCCTGGAGGTCGAGACGTGATGCTGCTAAAGACTATTTCTATATAACGACAGGCCTGTGTTGGTGCACTGCCCCGTCACTCCGTTTGCCCGTCTGACCGTGCTGTTTGGTGTGTAGCACGACATAGCAAGAATTGTGAGACACAGAGAATTCGAACAAAAGGGTGATACTGCGAGGAGAGGAAGATGCAGAGGAAAGTCAGAGTGTATGGCGAGCTTGATCGGCAAGAAAGGTGACAGAGAACGAAGGGAAGGGCGAGAGGGAGCAGGAGGGAAAGGGAGGGTGTGACAGGAGGAAGTTGAGAGCTGGGCAGCGTCCCATCAGCGTCCCAGTAGCATTGTGGTCAGTGGAATGCAATGGAGCTTTGCCCCTTCTGCAGCGGTGGCAAAAATAGCTATATTTGACAAACTTAGAAGTGTGTCGTCACAGTGGTGAGAGTAGGATGAAGGCAAAGCTGTGTGACCGCTTGTAAATGCTCATTGGTGTGGAGAATAGATGAGGCAAGAGCAGACTAACAGAGAGGACAGTTGAGGAGAGGAGATATGATTCACCATCAAGAAATGAGTGAGCTAGAAATAAGTAAGCCAGCATGGAAGGAAGACAAGATCCGAAGGGACTAAAAATCTGCTGAAGCACATAACCAAGTCAGCCTGTGAAAACCCAGCCCGAAATGAATTGACAAGGTTTGAAGTGGCGAAAAGCGCTGGAACACATGATTAAGCAAGTACCATGCAGGTGATTCACTCATGAACTTTCTACTCAGCAGCCGCAAGTCAGAAAGACCACCGTCAGAAAGCAGTCCCTTAATAAAAGACACAGACTGCAGCTAGAGCACAGCGAGCACGTGGGTGCAAGGCGTGGGCCATGAACCGCTGGAGGGTTATGGACAGGCGCATGCAATGACTCCGCTAGCGAGTCAAGAGAGACACTGGGGCGGGCATGCGGCCTCGCTGATTGGATGTCTGCTGTGGGGTTTGAGGAGAGAGAAAGTGGCTACAGCAGATGGGAGCTTAGTAACCCTAAAAGAAAGCGAAGAAGTGGATCTCCCAGAGGGGGCGAGGGCTGTGAGAAGGAAGACTCTTCCAGTAGAGGGCTTTGGCTGTGATTGGCCAGCCCAGGATAGAAGAATGACTTCAGTCGATGGGGCCAGAAAAGCGTAAGAAAGAAGAGCGCGGCCAGATTGACTGGTGTCTGGTTAGAGCACACAGCGACTCAAGTGGCCACTGTGCTCAATATCCTATTTCGAGCTATGAGCAGCCAGCCCGATTAGAAGAAAGAAAAGAAAAGAGGCTCTCCCAAAAGGGGCAAGGGCTGTGAAAAACCAGCCCGGAAGAAGCTGACAAGGTCCGAAGGGGCCAAAGCGCTTTCTCAAAGGCTTCTCCGGTAGGATAAGCATTTATCAACCTCTAATGAGGAGCCGCATATCAGATAGACTAGCAGGCGGGAAAGGAGACTGAGGACCTGAAGGGCAGCCGCCCCGGCGGGGCAGCGTGCCGAGAAATTACGCGTCAAGGCGGGCTGTGCCGCGACTCCAGGCGGCGTGGGCCCTGTTGACCCCGGGCTGTCGAGCCGCCGCCTCGTGCTGCGCTGATGACGCCGCGCATTTGTGCGGCGTTGACCTCGCGAGCGAGGAGTACAAGCGGCACAGGCTAAGCTTGTGGCAGGTGCAGAAGGTGGGCGTCGCAGGACGTTGAGGATGCCTGAGGTTGAGAGCATCCGGAGGAGTTTGGCAAGATTCATTCCTCAGCATATCAGAATCCACCACTAGGGTCGCTACGCACGCCATTGTCGTGCCTTATCCCATCGGTGGCTCGCTACTGTAAGTTTGACGAGGATGGTGACTGGCTGCACGCTTAACATATAAGGGGGAATCATGATTTGCTCTTGTTTGAAAGAAATAGAGTATTGCATTTTCCCAAAGGGGGCGACAGGCTGTGAAAGCCAGCCCGAAAAGAATACACAAGGGTCCGAAGGGGCCGGGTTGCAGAAGGGATTTAGTTGCAAGCACGGCACCTCCAGCTAAGCTTTGATCGAGGCATAAATCTTATCTGCCAGTGCCACAAGTGGCATCTGTCTTTAGACCCATCCTGCCACCCGCATTGCTCAAAGAGTAGCCCACAGTGGTTGAAACGCCCAGAAGCCGGCTCCAGAAGGTGGTATCAGCCTTACAAATTGTGGCTGGGCGCTTCCAGCTAGGCAGCGGTGGCATAGTGGTAGGTAATTAGTGAAAGAGATGGTCCCAGGCTACACCGGCCATTGAGAACTCAGGGGAGCCAGGCCCGGACGGCTCACCCAAAGAAGTAAAGCAGTAAGCTCTTCCAGAGAGGGCTCAGCCCAACACACATTGTGATTCTTTGGGTGACCGAGCATAACGGAGAAGATGGTCCCGGGAACGTGTAGTTCATTCGGTCCAGCCTCGTGCTCGGGACGGATTTGACTTAAGGTTACCAGTGCCGCCGCCACCCGCATTGCACCAGCAGGCGTCTTTTGAGCATTGCGCGCTGCGCCAAGGGGCACGGGCTGAACCACCAGGCAGACCGGCCGCTGAAGAGCCTCACCACGACAGAGCTATACTGACCAGTCACCAAATCGGCACAGTCGCAAGGCAAGCTCAATCGTGCATTACTTGATTATCAACTGTCCTGCAGAGAGAAGTGACGCACTACATCCTTGAAAGTACCGTCACAGCATGTCCCAAGGAAATAGACCTTGCTACAAGGGTAGTCCCGGTGGACCCTCACTTACAGACATGAAATCACTCTTATGCTGACATAAGTCACATGCTCTGTACAACGTTTTTTTCTACTCGATATACATCGGAAATACTTCGACCTCGGTCGTCCTACTTTGCCAGTGACTTGCTGTCATGTACATACTTGCAAAGACCTCTGGTACTCTTCAGTACCAGAAGGCTGGTCGAGCTTAAGCTGATGGCTTAAGGGCTTGTAATTTGCTGTCCGATATTCGGGCATCAAGTAGCTGATTACTCAATCAGCTGATTACTGATTACTCAATCAGCTGAGCGGGTCCAGTTTAGCAGCAGGAGATGTACGTCTGTCATGTGCTTGCCTGTGTACTTGGCCACTCAGGCCCTCCATCAGTTAAGACATATGCCATCCGTTCAGCGTGTCCAGCAACTCGTCAAGAGCTGGGCACGGAAGTGACGTCTTTCTTGGAGGCCTGGGGCATTCCAGTCACCTCTCTGTCACCTCTCTCACCGATTAAGCTCGCCATTCACTCCCACTCTCCTCTGCCTCTTTCTCTCCTCGCACTATTACCCTTTCCTACGAATTCTTTGTGTCTCACAACTCTTGCTATGTCGTGCTACATACCGAACAGCACGGTCAGACGGGCAAATGGAGTGACGGGGCAGTGCACCAACACAGGCCTGTCGTAATATAGAAATAGTCCTTGCAGCATCACGGCTCGACCTCCAGGATGCTCATGAGGGCATTGGTATGGTGCCACCCACGAGAGGGATGTGCACGAAGCGAATAGACCTTAATCACACGGTGGTATCGATCAACCTGGGAAACGTCAACCCAGCACCAAATGATCCGAGATTCTGGAGCATCTCAACAACGTCAATCATTGTTGGCCTTTGTTTTGGGAATTTGGAGCAGCAAAGTAGCCCCAATCTCAAGGCGCTCCAGATCTCGTCCACTTTCTGAGGGACGAATGGGGCTAGCGCCATATCAACGCACTCCAAAGGCTTCTCGTGGCGAAAACAGGATCGCACCCACGAAATTAAGTTGCCACCAGTTGCAACTTCGGTCTGAAAGAAAGGGTCGACAGGCCGTTTGCCAGTGACAGTCTCGAGAGCATCACTTCAAAACTGAAGACATTGCTGTATGTAGTCAGTTGGCCTAAGGCGAAGTCTGGACCGACGTACCCGACTGTGCCTGTCAATGTGCATTATTGTGACGCGTCATGGGTTGCAGGAAAGATGACCCATAATCATTGCCGAGCAGTCTCAGGTGTCTCTACCAGCATTATTTCACACATCCTTCTTGCACGATGCAAGAGAGGCCTACGATACAGCTCAACGGACAGTAGAGGGCATGGGAACTACCCGCAGTCATAGTTGACACACGTGTATCATGTGCCTGAAATTTTCGTGCAAGCCCAAAATCCGCCAGGTACCCTTGACCATGTTCATCCAACAAGGTGTTGCTTGGCTTGACGTCCCTATGCAGCACCGGAGGTTGGCATTCGTGATGCAGGTACTTAAGTCCAACTGCTGCACCCAACATGACCTTCTTACGTGCAGCCCAGTTATAATACCCTTCTGGCTTTGGAGGCACGGCCTTCCCCCCGTGCACCAGTTGGTCAAGAGTCCCGCCAGGCAAGAATGGACAGATGAGCAGCATGTCCACGTCGCTGTCCTTAGGGATGTACCAGCCCCGTAGCGGGACCAGATTGCGGTGATGAATGCGACTTAATACCTCCACCTCAGCTTGCACCGATCTCATTCCTTGTTTGTTGTCTGGCGCAAGCTTCTTCACTGCATACTTTCGCCCGTCCTTCATCTGCGGACTGCTCAGCATTCTGCATTGTAGTAAGATTTGCCATAGGGTAAGGAAGAGCCATAGTATAAGCAGATCACCGGGGACAACAAGCACCAAGAGGAACCACCACTTGCAAGCAGGGCAATGTTACGTACCTATAGACTTTTCCAATAATGTGGTTGTTGTTGGAATCCTCATTTGCGTACATGAGCTCCTCGTAGGTGAAGGGACCTTGGAGTTTGTCCTTAGTGATGGACATCTCGGAGCAGAAGCTCTCAATGTTCCGCTCCTTCTCTGTCATAGTTTGTCCTTCTTCCGACCTAAGCGACACAGCAGGCGAAGTCCCAGTAACAGGAGGAGAAGGAGGACAATAGCCCCAACAACAATGCCGGCAATTGCCCCCCCCGATAAGCTCGACGACTTGTGCTCCGGAGGTGATGGGGTAGGAGGAAGAGTCTGAGGTGGTGGAGCTGTCTTGCACGCCACGTAAGGGCCGTCACACAAGTCGGCATTGCTAGAAAAGGAGCTGCTGCCGTATTGACCAATAGAACCGCCAGGAATGGGCCCACTGAGGTTGTTAGTTGAGATGTTAAAGAAGTCAGTAAGACTCAGATTAGCAAAGGACGCAGGGATTCTGCCGCTGAAATTGTTGTTGGAAAGATCGAGATAGGTGAGACTCAGGCAAATTGCCAATACGCTCCGGTATGGGCCCGCTGAATGAGTTGCTTGCAGCCGAAAATGCGATGATAATTGCTCAAATCTCCAATTTCCAGGGGAAGACTGCCACTTAGGCGGTTGTTGGAGATGTCAAGATTTTGAACGTTTTGCAGACTGCGCATGCTCGCAGGTACTCCTCCGGTAAAGTTGTTGTGACCTAGATGAATAACCAATGCACTGCTTAGGTTGCCAAGCCACTGTGGGAATTGGCCAGAAAAAGTGTTACTGTCCATGTTCAGCACTTGCAAGTTCTCCACGTTTGAGAAAGTTGTCGGGATCGGTCCAGAGAGGTTGTTGCCATGAAGCCAGAGCTTGTTGAGCAGCACAAGTCTCCCCAATTGAGGCGGCAGGTGGCCACTTAATCTGCCAATAGTTGCAAGTGACCCGCTGAGAATGTCAGCTGTGACTCTTCTGAATTTAACATCTCTTGACATGGCAAATCAGGAAACTGGCTGCATCGACGAGGCAATCACATCTCAGCACCTGTTGTAGCTCAGGTCCAAGCTGATCATTCCCCTACAATCAGCGAGCTCTGGTGGCACTCCACCCTCCAAGCTGACACCACACGAGCATTTGACAGCGAGTTTATACCTGCAAGGGCGACCTCATTTATGGCACAGGCCGAAAACAGCACTAGAGATCAGTTCGCCGACACTGCAGGCGTGAGAAACTCTGAGCGATCACCAATATAAACAGTCAAATGCTGTTAATTCCTGCTGAGATATCAGACCTTTGCTTTTATCACCTGTTATTGTCGGCCCGAAAAACGAGGAGAGGCAGCTTCCCAAACTCTTGTGGTACTCCTCCAACAAGCCTGCCATATCCAACATGCAGAGTGCCACCTCATAAGCTTCTGGGGTATGTGTTGGAGATAACTTGGAATTATAGGATCTTGAAAGGCTGCACTGATAGCAGACATACTTAGAGCCACATTCACATGCCGTGACCTGAAAAACCTTATTACTTGAGCCAAGTAATCAACGTGGCCATAGGCAAGCCCTTACAAGTTGGAGGTCAGTTGGAGGTGACTGAGCTTTTTGCACTCGCTTAGCTGGTTCGGTATGTTGCCCAATAATCTGTGATTGGAACAGGAGAAAGAGCTCTCAAATATGCTATGGCAGAATACTCTGACGATTCTGCGACCTCTCTTTATGGGAGGCAGCATTTAAACAGTCAGTTGAAGGCTCGAAGTCATCAATGCCATTATGATAACCAACAACAAAGGAGTACTGCCCACTTGTTGGAGTTCAAGAAGAGATCTGACAAGTTAGCCAAGTTGCCATACGATGATGGGATGGGCCCACTGAGACTGTGAAAAAGAATAAGCAGAGACTTTAAGCATCATTGTCACAGGTCCCACAAGCACAAACAGGAGTCTACAGTACAGTACTTCAGCAGAGCCAAATCACTTGTGACAGACTTCTACTACTGCAGAATCAGAGTATGAGTCACAACGTGCCTGTCTCATTACTTTCTTGTCAAAACCACAAACACATGGAGTGTCTAGAAGGCTTGAGCAGAGCCGCACTGTTCGTGGCGGACTTATGCTACTGCAGGCTTTCGCAGTGAGCGACGATATGTCTATCATATCAGAGGCAGTCACATGCCAAATAAGTTGGACACTAACAGCTGGTCTTGAGATGATGAAGAACAAAGATATCTGGATATAGCACGTTTTGGGCTAGATGGAGAGTATCTGTTGCTCTGAAGGTCCAGCGCGTCCAGTGACCTACAGTGGCTGAGCTCGGTTGGGAGGCTACCTGTTAACTGCGCAAGAAACCACACAAATGCATGGCCGTTTGTTTGATCTGCTTGGAGGTCCTGTCACTCCTGGTATGTGGCTTCACATGCACGTGCTACTGTAAGACAGCTTTAGTCCCCTTAATCTCGACTGCATGATCCTTGTTATCTGTCATCAGCATACCTGTTATAGGAGCCAGGAAGGAGGTCATGCTGGTAAGGTTGCCATATCCAGGCGGAATCGGACCAGTAATGCTGGTGATTTATCAAAGTCACACTAATCAGCACAATCTGCATAAGTCAGGGTTGAGCTTGACGTGCAGCATATCTGACATAAAGTAGAAGAGCAAAGGCAGCAGGACTGCGCACTTGTTGTCACCAAGCTCAAAATTCGTGAGATTATGGCAATTGCCAATTGCTGGTGGCAGGGAGCCTGTCAGCCTGTTCAGGCATGTGTCAGAACTCAGGGTTTCCTCAACAAATATTCAATGAAAAGCTGACCTCGATATGCAGGGGAGGGCTTTCATTGAACACAAAGATTACGATGCTAGTGCCAGCCACACCATCACACTAGCTTCAAGAGAGTGCAGTAATTTGTGTACTTGTTATGGAATACCAAAAGTAGGGTGAGAGTGCCACTCATCCCAAGCTCGGCGGGCAGGCTTCCAGATATACTGCATGGCGGCAGCAAGTAGGACAACATCAGGGGTTAACAAAAGATTGGCATGGACTTTGAAATCTACTGACTGTTGCAGACGACAAACAGTCCAATGTGTATGTGGTCACTTACCAATTGTTCGAAATAAAGAGGACCTGTAAGAGGGGCAATCTCGCCAACGAAGAGGGGAACTCTCTGCTTAATCTGCAGTATGTTGGAAGGCTTGTCCGCTAAGATGCACCATTCAGCAGTGTTGCATGGATCTTTACTTTGCAATGCGACTCTCTGAGAGTAGTAAATCCAGTGTGGCCAGCACTCAGGCTCTTATATGCACAAATAGCAGTCAGCTCCCTCTAGACTGGGAGCTGTTGCATGAGATGACCTGGACGGAGATTAAAGACAGGACACATTGTTCTAGGACATCCTAAGGTCGAACATCTATGGACAGCAAAGTAGGTTGATGGCTAACATTCGGGCAAGAGGCAACTTGGAGCCTACTGGTTGTCATTGACATAGAGGTTGCTGAGACTGGCGCAGTTTCCCAACTCCGATGGTAAGGGACCAGTAAGGCTGCATGCAACAAAGAGCTTCAACAACTGTCCACCTTCTCCATAGCTTCATGACCGATGACCACTTCATCAATCAGACACACTAGTAATGAGTAGATGTTGTCAGGCTCACTCTGTGCCAGGGATACTACTTGCAAGGATGCCTCGTTGCGCTACGCATGACAACATTTGCTAGGAATGTCTTGCTCATACTCAATGATTGCTCCCCAAATCTGTAAAAATCAACATCCGAAGGTTGCCAATGCTTGAAGGTATGACTCCCGTCAATCTGAGTGCAAGACAACTACTTGAGCTTGGAATCCAACCAGAAAAGCTGCAACAATTCATCCGGTTCTCATCGATCCCTACACAACATCCATTCAGATTCTTGAGTCTTTGAGTTTGAAATATTGAAAGGGTATTAACTGAAAGACAAAGGGAAAGAAGAGCACGTGGCCTCACCTGTTGTGACTCAAGAATAACGAGGTGAGAGATGTGCAGTCCCCTATTGTTGCTGGAAGTGGGCCCGAAAACCTTGGCCAAAAAGGAGTCACATTGATGGATTCACACATTGCCTTGGTGATACACAATAGAGCAATTCAATTATTAAATGAATAGCCAGTAGCAGCATGAGAAGGGTGGGAACATTGACGGCCAGCCCATATGACCTCACCCATTGTGCACGAGTAACAGAGAAGTCAATCTATCACCCGGGCCACACAGTTCAGGAGGAACCATGCCTTCCAACCTGGTAGGACCATGTCATCAGCAGATAGCATTTGCAACCGAAGGTTGGATCCAGCTGCTTTGATCAAGGCTGCATGATGCATACTTTCACCGTGTGTTAAAGTTTCTACAGGGAACTTCAACTGACGACATCCTCAATCAGTATAAATGCATCTACAGAGGTCTATCAGAAACATACGAATTATTGTAGAGGCTCAAACCGGTCAGGGAGGTCCTTCCCAGATCAGCAGATATAGTGCCTGTCAGGCTGGAAACATACAGAGGACATCACTATCACATCATCACTGAAATGGCACAGCAACACTGTTACAGGCACAGCGCTTGCGTCATCTGCACCATCAGGGGCTTCAGGGTCTCAGCAATGCCAATAATAGCGTGATTTGCCTGTGCTAGATCAGACAGTGCAACCGAGACTTCAGCATGTTCTGCAAGAAAGGTTGCATACTTGTTACTGTATGCAGAGAGGACTGTGAGATTGACTAGCTGACCAAACTCCTTCGGAATAGGTCCTGTCAGACTGCGAATCCGCAGTGCCACACAAGCAAATGGATCACAGATGCAGCCTCAGGAAGCGAAGTGTGCAGCAAGCTGGCAACGGGACTGGCATCTTGATTGTAGAGTGGCAAATGTTTTGCAAGTATGAACCTGTTGTGCTCAAAATAGAGGAGCTCGATCTGAGTCTTCGCAAGCTCCACAGGCATGGCCCCAACCAACCTAGACCAGCGTCAAGCAATGTCAAAGAGCAACTGTACTGAAGAATGCCAAGGGGATGACACAGGAAACAAGATGTAGCTACAACGCTTGTCATCCTCCTCTACAAAGATGGATGCTGCGAAGCCACCAGACCATGCAGAGGAAGCAGAGTGACCAATAGTCTTCCATGCTCTGCAGCACACCTGTTGAAGGAGATGTCGAGAGCAAGGAGCTGCGAGCAATTTCTGAGCGCAGATGGTATGCTTCCTGACAGCCTGGACAAGAAGGATGTTCACCAAAATATGCAAGCCACCGTGACCTTGCAGTGTATCCAAAGTGACCATAACTCTTTCATGGTCTACAGTGCACCTGTTTAAGGAGACGTTGAGACCAAGGAGCTGCGAGCAATTTCCGAGCGCAGATGGTAAGCTTCCTGATAGCCTGGACAGGAGGGATAGTCACCAATGTTTGCAAGTGGTGGTACAGCTGACATTAAGATGCAAGTTGCATGTGCTAACCCCTGCATGCCTTCACTTCATTGCTGACGACAACACACTGTAATGGTAGTAGGTGCAGCAGCACAATAAGTTGCTGGAGAGACAGCACCAACGAGACATTTAACATCTGTTGGCTCTTCACTAGACAGATGTTTGACGACGTAAAGCGGCCGCAATCTTGAGGGCAACCTCACAATTTGCCTTCCATCTACTATCATACTTACTGATTGTCTGCGAGGGACAAGTACTGGAGGGCCTGGTTCTGGCCAAGCTGAGCAGGAATTATGTCCTGTGAGCCTGATACCAAGAGCAAGACTACTCTTGAGCAACCAGCCAGCTGGTTGCTGTAGCTGCCTTGTGTTATCAGCTATTGACACTGATCAGATCAGGTGATCAGGTGATCAGATGCT
The DNA here is from genome assembly GCA_009602725.1 of Spirogloea muscicola. Taxonomy (NCBI): domain Eukaryota; kingdom Viridiplantae; phylum Streptophyta; class Zygnematophyceae; order Spirogloeales; family Spirogloeaceae; genus Spirogloea; species Spirogloea muscicola. The sequence continues at coordinate 93,506 of WELB01000330.1, read as the reverse complement.
TTGAACGCGTCGGCAGTATCATTGAATTGGAGACGAGACAGAGAAGCAGACTAACATCACTCAGCCAATGCACTCACCAACTCTTGCAGACAAACAATGATCCTGGCAACCCACCTATTGGAATCTAGGTCAAGCTTTTGTAGGCTCAGAGATCCTCCAAATTCCTCGGGCACTTCCGTGAGGCTGCACATTTGGCCTTGTCAGAAACCAACTCATTTAATGGAAGCAGCATGAGCAGAGGGCAGTGTGCCCATTACGATTCCCACAACCTCATCTCCAACTTGAGAACAAGGATATACAGGGCATGTTGCTTGTCAAGTATAGCAACTCCAGGAGCGGAAGCCCAGCAAGGCCGAGAAATATGGGGCCTTTCAATCTGCGCAATGACAGGTGGCATAGTGTCGCTGTCTAGAATGTCAATACAAGCATCAAGGCCGTTGGACCAGGCTGCAAGAACCTCGACAGTTGACGAAGCTTCGTAGCAGCTTGACTTCATAGCAAGGCCAGGCTCAGCCCAGGCTTCAGAAGCTTGTTGAGCTTGCTCAAACGGTTGGCCATTGATCGTCATGCAGAGCAAAGTCGCTGTTATGTCACTTGCGAACAGCATGCGATGTCTCCAGCATGCGAAATTGGTGTGCATTCATACGTGTTACTGTGGAGGAAGAGGCCCCGTACGGCAGAGAGGTTCCCGAGCTCCTCTGGCATGGAACCTAACAGCCTGCCGAAAGGAGAGGAGAGATCAAGAGAAAATGAAATTTCGGTCACCTCACCTTCTGTCTGACAACAGCCTGAGATGCGAAACGAGTCGAGCAACTTAAGCATGCTAACCTGTTGTTTCCGAGGGAGAGGACTCGAAGATTAGGGAGGCTGCCGAGCGCCGCTGGAATGGGGCCCGTGAGCAGATTGTCGATGAAGATAATGTAGAGCAGGCTGTCAATGTTGCCGAGCTCTGGTGCCAGCGTGCCTTCCAGCAGCACATGAGATACATTGAGCCCAATCACTTGCCTGCACGTGGACACCAGTGGCCAGCTGTGCAGGAAGCTGAGCTTACTGAAGTCTTGACCCCAAGCAGAGCCTCCCAATGAGCTTGCAACGAGAAGCCCTCCACCGAGCCCCACAGGCAGCCATTTCCGTTGGTCCTGGCCAGAGGCTGCAAAGGCTGCGGCCCTTGCATGGCCACGACCTAAACAGCGGCTGCTGCCAGGGCTACCAAGCTTGTGCCGGTCGCTTGATACATCGCAAGCTCTCGCATTAACTGCAATGATCAAAGCTCTTGCCTGTGGCCGCCAGGTGCCATGGCATCGCACACAACGCCGTACCAGCTGCACGGTGTGTGGTCGGTTGGGCGTCAATTGGCAAGCGTGCCAAAAGGGTCACTGCTTATGCCGGCCTTGAAGGCCAGCAGCTAGGCCTTGTCGGAGCTGCGCAATGGAGGAACGATGGCAGTCAACGGGCGGGGCTGCATGGAGGCCACACACCCTGGGCATGGCGATGGAATGCATGCTGCCGCAGAAGCCCAGCAGCAAATGTGGCAGAATGGAATGCGGCTACTGTGATTCAAAGAGCGGCCGTAATCGCCAGCCAAATGCATACAGAGGGTGACAGAATAAGAGGGGACTGCTCACGCGAGGCCCCCCACGGTGAAGCCGACACAAGTCAGCAAAGCGACGGCAACAAGCAGTGGGGCGGCGGCTGCCATGGCTGCCATGCTCGACGATCGCGGCTACGCAGGCCGTGCTCCCAGCAGCCGGCAGCTGGGCGGAGGCGCTGCCGGAGGCTCGCACGGTGGGCCGCGATTGCCCCTCCCAGGCGGCGGCGAGGGATTGGGTGGCGGCGAGCATGGTGTGCGCTTTCCGAGGAAAGAAGGCGAAGAAACGTCGGAAAAGAAATGGGGGAGAGGATTGAAGACGAAAGACGCTTCCAGTAGAGGGCGATGACTATTGGTGGCCAGCCCAGAAAAACGACTGAATACAGTCCGAATGGGCCACACCAAAGCGCTAGAACGACACACAGTGACTCAAGTGGCCACGAGGCATTCCGTGAAAGCTCTTCCAAGGGGACGAGGGCTATGAGCAGAAGACAAGGAGCTCTTCACAAATTGACAGCAGTGGCTGTGAGAAGGAAGGCACGGCTCTTCCGATTGACAGGCATTGTTTGTGAATCATGGAGGGGGCGACAGAAGGCGAGTTCTTCTGCAGCCGGGTCGCTGGCGCAAGTGTATCGCATGCGCTTGGCCGTCTCGCTGCAGAGGTCCATGGCCCGTGCGCTGCACCTTCGTGCATTCTGTTCATTCTTTTTCGGGCTGGTTGTTCCAGCCCCTATTCTCAATGGGCGAGCACTTTCTTCGTGCCGGGAGAGCCCTCGCTTGGGTTACTGAGTGATTTGTAGCTGCTTTCTTTCTTTGTCTGCTTTGGTTTCTTAGCGCTTCCTCTGGCTTCCTCTGGCCCCCATCTCGTTCTTTGTTCATTCTTTTTTGGGCTGGCTTGTCCAGCCCCTATCCTCAATGGGCGAGCCCTTTCCTCGCTGCTGCCTCTGGCTCTGTCCAGGGGACCCACTTCCAGGACCCTAGCCTCTCTGATTTGCGGCTGCTTAGCAGGGGTTACTGAGTAATTTGTAGCTGCTTTCTTTCTTTGTGTGCTTTGGTTTCTTAGCGCTTCCTCTGGCTTCCTCTGGCCCCCTTCTCGTTCTTTGTTCATTCTTTTTTTGTGTTCCACTAGCCAGTCTATCAGAATTGAGGCTCCTCACTCGTTGCTATTGAGGTGATTCATCCCACCCCTGTTTTGAGAATTGCGCTTCTGGCCCCTTCGTAGTCTGGCCCGTTCGCCCCTTGTCAGTCCTTTTCGGGCTGGCTTTTCACAGCCCTTGCCCCCATTTGGAGAGCCACTTCTTTTTATGCCCTTTTCCAGCACTCCTCGCTTGTGAATACCGTTACGGATATTGTCACTGTTTTCGGATTCGTTCTTCTTTTTTCCTTCTCGCTCGCTCTTGCCTTCTGCTGAGAGAAGTGGCTCTCCCAAAGGAGGCCAGGGCTGTAAACAGCCAGCCCGGAAAAAGTTGACAAGGTCCAAAGGGGCCAAAAGCGCTGTATCGAGCGACGAGCACTTTATTTTATGTATCAGAGCTTGCTCGGTAGGTATGAATCACTCAGCAACCACGAGTGAGGAGCCGCAGATCCGAAAGACTAGCTGCCGGAAAGCAATCCCCTTAAGTTACTCGGCGTGCTGCTGCTAAGTCGGGGTTACTAAGCTCCCCTCCATTGTAGTCTCGTGCATAGCTGTGTGGTTTTAGGCGCCTTTCGGCTCTTTGGACCTTGTCCACTCTTTTTGGGCTGGCCTTTTCCAGCCACCTTCTTAATTTGGGCGAGCTTCTTCTTCTTTGGGCTGGCCTCTCACAGCGCTAGGTTAGAAGAAGAAAGTGCTCGCCCATTGAGGATAGGGGCTGGAAAAGCCAGCCCAAAAAAGAATGAAGATAGTACGAGAAGGGGTCCAGGGGAAGCGCTAAGAAAAACAAGCACACAGAGAAACAAAGCAGCTACGAATCACTCAGTAACCTCTGCTAAGCAGCCGCAGGTCGGAGATGCTAGGCTCCTGGAAGTGGTCCCCTGGCCAGAGCCAGAGGCAGCAGCGAGGGCTCTGCCGGCACGAAGGTGCAACGCCCGGGCCATAGACCTCTGCAGCGAGACGGCCAGGCGCATTCGATACACTTGCGCCAGCGACCCGGCTGCAGGAAAGTCTACCGGCTCCCGTGGAAGCGACGGGCGATGGTGTGGCGGGCGAGCTGGGTGAGCAGCTCGAGCCACCGAGCGCCCAGCGCCCCATGGGTGTCAATTGCCAACGGGAAGAACTCGTCTTCCCGCGGATGGTCTGCGTACTTCAGCTCTTACGCCCGAGCCTGCCCACCTCGCCTTCTGGTGCACAAGCCTGAGCTCCCACTGGAAGTGCCTCTTTCTTTCTTGGCTCTGAAGTCTGAGGAATCAGCAGTAGGAAGTCAGATGAGCTGAGGGGAATCAGAGGAGAAGGAAAGTGCTCGCCCAGGGGGGGGATGTCTGCTGAGCAAGTTGGGGGGGGGGG
>WELB01000330.1:65043-86746 GCA_009602725.1 Spirogloea muscicola | reverse complement strand
TGGCCCGGGCGCTGCACCTTCGTGCCGGCAGAGCCCTCGCTGCTGCCTCTGGCTCTGGCCAGGGGACCCACTTCCAGGAGCCCAGCATCTCTGATCTGCGGCTGCTTAGCAGGGGTTACTGAGTGTCTCGTAGCAGCTTTGTTTCTGTTACTTAGCGCTTCCCCTGGCCCCCTTCTCGTACTCCTTTCATTCTTTTTCGGGCTGGTTGTTCCAGCCCCTATTCTCAATGGGCGAGCACTTTCTTCTTCCCGCTCGCCATCGACACCCACGGAGCGTTGAGCGCTCAGTGGCTCGAGATGCTCAACCAGCTCTCACGCCATCTCCCGCCGATACCATGGGGAGCCGGTAAGATTTCCTTGCAGCAGGCTCGCTCGCGCAGGTGTACCGCATGCGCTTGTCCGTCTCGCTGCAGAGGTCCATGGCTCGCGCGCTGCATCTGCGTGCCGGTCGTGCCCTCGCTGCTGCCTCTGGCCCTAGCCAAAAAACCCGCTACCAGGAGCCCAGTTCTCTGACCTGCGGCTGCTTAGCAGGGGTGACTGAGTGTGTAATAGCTGCTTGGTTTCCTTTGTGCTAGCTTCAGCGCTTTCCCTGGCCCCTTCGAACCTTGTTGATGCTATTTGGGCTGGCTTTTCCCAGCCCCTATCCTCTACGGGCGAGTACTTTTTCTGCTGTGTGTGAATGAAACGGACTCTTCCAATGGGGCGAGGGCTGTGAAAGAGAGTGAGCTCTTCCAAAGGGGGTGAGGGCTGTGAAAGACAAATGCTCTTCCATTGTCGGAAGGGCACAGTCCAGACTGGTCGCGGCAGAGAAAGTTGAGCGCTGCAGAGCGTTGAGGAGGCTGTCAGAGATTCAGTACAATCCAAGGAGCCTGGCAAGACTTACTTCTCGGGCCACACTTGGTGCCACCGACTGGGTTGCCTCACACGCGTTGCCAATGCTTCCGGCATCAGTTCCGAGGCCTTGCGGACGCTAGATCAACTCTTCCTCGGCCTCCCACCTGTCTGATTTGAGTGCGCCAATGTGACTGTGGCTTCCGTGCAGAGGGTGCCGAGCTCACCACTCACATGCTGCGATGCCCCACTGGACCGGAAGTGGTGGGCATCCGCAACCTCCTCCGCGATGCCCTGGCCAGTTTGATGCACGACGCAGGTGACCGTGCGGTCGTGAAAAGTAAACATCATGCCTACCTCCACGGATGCCCAGGGACGTCATTGTCGCCGCACCTTTTACATTGTGGGCGTGCAACCGGGTGGAGGACCACGGGCCTTGGTTAATATTGTTGTTACGGAGGCTTATGAAGGTCCAGCATCGACGCACATCGCTGGCCACACAGTGGGCAGTGCAGGACACAGAAAGCTGCTGCATTACTTCGTTTACCCCCAGTGCGATGAGCTACTGCCAGCTGCAGGCGATATCTTTGGCTATTTAGGTCCTCGCTTCCACACTTCTTCAGAATGTTGCCAATCTAGGCTATGCACGACGTGCAGATGTGTTTCCGGCTGAGATGGGCTTGCCAGCTGCATATCTGTCGTTCTTGCGACGACGACTTTCGGCCTGCTTGCAGCGTTCTCAGGCTAATGCTTTGCACCAGAAAGCTGGGCTAGCTCTAGTTGGTGGCAGAAGGGCTTCGAGTCTGCCATCTGGTATTCAGGCATTGATTAGTGACCTTTATGTATTGACCCGTGGTTACTGAGCGGGTCAATCTGCTGTAGGTGATGTACGTCATTAGATGTGCTTGCTTTTGTGCTTGGCCATTGTGGCCTTTGTTTGTTTCAAATACACAAAATTCTATCAATGTGAAAGGCCAGCCCGACAGAAATAACAGAACAATACATTTATCAATGAAGAGCGATGTTTGAGACCTTGTCCATTCCTTTGGGCTGGCCTGGCTGGCCTCTCACAGCCACTCCTGACAACTCGGAAGAGCTGTTCTTTCCTGATGTTGACTGGCCCAGCCCAAGAAGAAGCTCTGAGGGCTGAAAGGGCTGAGTGGCCGGCCCAAAAGAAGAGGCTCGCGCATAGAGAAGAGGGGCTGGAAAAGGCCAGCCCCAAAAAAACGGACAGAATCCAAAGAGCGAAAAAGGTGCCGAAAAGTAAAACTACACAGCCAGACAAGAGACGGCGCAGAGGAAGCTTAGTACTCACTGAGTGAGGCCCAGAAGGACTGAACAAGGGCTGGAATGGCCGGCAAGCGCAAATTAACGAAACTACTCTTCGTGAATCCTGTGAGCTAGTGCTTCTGCAAATGGACGCACAACAAGAGGTGAGCTCTTCCAAAGCAAAATGGAGCGTCTAATAAGCAATGGAGGGCCTGAGTGGCCAAGAGGACCAAAGAGGGCGAGAGCTGTGAGAAGGTTATTGTAGGTTACAATGTGAAAAGCCAGCCCGCCGTGAATGACAAGGTCCGAAGGGGCCAAAAAGGGCTGAGACAGATAGGCAAGGAATAAGCTCTTCCAAATCACAGCAATGGCAGTGAGAGGCCAGCCCAAAGGCGTGGACAAGGTCTGAAGAAGAAGAATTAGCTCTTCCAATTTTCGGCAATGGCTGTGAGAGTCAGCCCAGAGGAATGTTACAAGGTCTGAAATGGCCGGATGGCGCCAAAAGCAGGATAGTAGTCTCCAAGACAGTCGGGTCGCTTGCTCAAGTGTACAGGATGCGCCTTGCCATCTCCTTAAACAATGTGTTGGCTTGTATTGGCCTCCCTTTATTCTCTGGCCCCCTTCTCGTACTTTGTACATTCTTTTTTGGGCTGGCTTTCTCAGCCCCTATCCTCAATGGGCGAGCCCTTCTTCTTTAGTTCATGCGCTCCGCACGCCTTCTCCCTGCAGCGGTCCTTAGCTTTTGCCGTCCACTTGCGTGCAGGCCGCGCCTTGGCTGCTGCCCCCGGGTTCATCACGGCGGCGCTTTCCTACCCTCCAATTCTTCTGACTTGCACGTGCTGACCAGAGTGCATAGGTTATTGAGCGCCCACTTGCTGACGTCTGAAAGGGCCGAATTGCGCAAAAAGCAGGATACTAGTCTCCAAGACGCCAGCAAGAGGTGCAAGTACCACATAGGAAGATCATAGTAACTTTAAGTCAGCAGCCACAAGTCGAAAGCGCGCAATAAGTGAATTTTCAGAAGGACCTTGAGGAGAAGGACCACAAAGAGCAGCCTCTCCGGCTAGCAGCGAGGAATCGAAAAGGAAAAAGAAGAAAGTGCTCGCCCATAGAAAGCCCATTGAGAATAGGAGCTGGAACAACCAGCCCGAAAAAGAATGAACAGAGTACGAGAAGGGGGCCAGGGGAAGCGCTAAGTAACAGAAATAAAGCTGCTACGAGACACTCAGTAACCCCTGCTAAGCAGCCGCAGATCAGAGATGCTGGGCTCCTGGAAGTGGGTCCCCTGGCCAGAGCCAGAGGCAAAGAGGAGGATCACGCGTCAAGGCGGCTATGCCGGGACTCCTGGCCGCGTGGGCCCCAATGACCCCAACTGCCACTTCGTGCGGCGATGGCCGCGCCGCCAACCTAGGCGGCGTTGACCACGCGAGCAAGTCGTACAAGGGGCACGGGCTAAGCTTGTGGCAGCAGAAGGTATGCGTCGCAGGACGTTGAGGAGGATGCCGGAGGTTGAGAGCGTCCGGAGGGATTTGGGCAAGATCCATCTCCTTCAGCATACCAGAATTTACAACTTTGGGTCTCTATGCACGCCCTTGTCGTGCGATATCCCGTCGGTGGCTCGTAACTGTAGATTGACAAGGATGGTGACGGGCTGCACGCGTGGACAGATAAGGGGACTCATACTTTGGTCTGGCGTTGAAGAAACAGACAAGTAGTAACTCTTCCAAAGGGGGCAAGAAGAAGAGCTCGCCCATAGAAAAGAGGAGCTGGCAAAAGCCAGCCAAAAAAGAATGCACAAAAACACCAAAGAGCCACAACAGGTGCCGGAAAGAAGGGAATTACACAGCTAGGCATCTAGACAACTACACACGACGGAACCACAGGAAGCTTAATACCCGCGGGTGAGCAGCATCTGGTTAGAATAGCTCGAAGCTGGAAACAATGCAGGCAGACGAAACCCGGAAGCAGCAACGATAGCACGGCCTGCACGCGAGTGGACGGCGTGAGCGAGGGAGCAAGGCGTACGGGTCCACAGGCAAAGCTTGTGGCAGCAGCAGAAGGTGGGTGTCTCGGGAGAAGAAAGTCGTTGAGGACGATGCCGGAGGGTGAGAGCATCCGGAGGACATTGATAAGATTCATCTCTCCGCATCGAGGAGCCACCACTTGAGGTCGCTTGCACGCCCTTGTCGTGCCATATCCCGTCGGTGGCTCGTTACTGCGAATTTGACGAGCTTGGTGACTGGCTACACGCATGAACATACTACGAGGCTGCTGTTGACATACAAGAGGGACTCATATTCTGCTCTGGTCTGAACGAAACAGAGTAGTACTACATTTTGAAGGGGGCGACGGCTGTGAGTCTTACATGTCCTCATGCTGCCAATGTCAGACTGGGGGAGGTGATTGCGCCACTCAATCATCCGCCACTGTCCTAGTTGCAGCCAGTGAACGTAGAGATCACGTCGTGCTTCGGATCTAATACTCAGTACTTGAAATTTCAGGAGGGTGGTGATTCAGTTTGGAAATCTGACTTGAGCCCTCGTCAAAGTCTATGAGCATCTCTATATTATTCTGGCTACGTTTATTCGATCTTCAGCACTGCACCGCTACTACTTCACACCATGAAGTGTTGCACAGCCACTTGCATGTAGTGTGCTTGAGTATTAGAGCATCACTGCTAGGAATTAAAAGCCAGCCCGAAAAGAATACACAAGCTCCGAAGGGGCCGGTTTACAGAAGGAAGTCGCAAGCACGGCACATCCAGCTTAGCTTTGATCGAGGCATACATCCCATCTGCCAGTGCCACGTGGCATCTGTGCTCAGACTCATCCTGCCACCCGCCCAGAAGCCGGCTCCAACAGGTATTATCCACCTTACAATTTGTGGCTGGGCGGGTGGCTAGGCAGCAGCGGGATAATGGTAGGTGATCTGTGAAAGTGATGGTCCAGGCTACACCGGCCATATAGAATTCAGGGGACCAACCCCTGCCAGACGGCTCACCCAAAGGAAGAGAACCGTTACGTCCGCCCGTTTGCACGAGCCAGTTTGAATGAGCCAAACGGTCCCGGTAAACGGCTTCACGCGCTTAACGGGCCAGTCACGCGCCAGTCACGCGCGGCACGCGCCAGTCCCCTGGACTTGTATCCCACTCGTCAGGCTCGCGCCACGCGCAGCCCGCAGTACGCGCGGCACGCCCCCCTGTATCCTCGTTGTGCAGGTCCGCTCTTCCAGGGGCCGGACCTTGGGGGCTACCCGCGCCAGTCGTATCCCCATTGTGCGGGTCCGCTCCTCCGGGGGGTCGGACCTTGGGGCTGCCCTCGTCACACCCTCCGTGGAGGGGTGGCAGGTGGAACGCTATAAGTAGTAGGCCAGACTCTTTAGTCGGACCAGTGACGCCCAGAGAGAGGCATAGCCTTGCTTGCCTGCTGCCGCAGCCGCCGCCCCAGCTCTGCTGCTGCCGTCTGCTGCCCAGCCCGTCGCCGCAGCCCATCGCTGCGGACATCGCCGGCTCTCCATTAGTGCCACGGTTGCGCCCCATCTGGGGCCAGCTACTATTTCAGACCCTCTGTAGAGTCGCCGCCTTCTGGCGGCGCCTCAGGGTAAGACGTCCGCTGTGCTATGTGATGCATTTGAGGGCACCGTGTGCTTTGGCGCTCCACTATGTGGGGGGTTAGTTCCTAAACCCCCTAGGTCTGAACTCAATAAGGACATACTAACCACTGACTGCGTGTTTAGGGATCAGGACGTCACAGGATAGGTGCACCACACGACAATCGTCAAGAGTTACACCACGTGAGAATACAACACTCACAACAGAGTCAGGGCGAGACTCTGCGCATCATCACAATGAGATACACAGCCAAAGCTGGTTTCATGTGAGAGTACGTCTTCAAGAACAGCCTTCCAGCTCAGCTTGCCAGAATGCTGAAAGCTAATCCCATGCAAGTCAACCCTTTGACGACCAAAGGCAGAGATGAGCAGTCACCCAGAGTACCCAAAATACACTGGCCAGCTGAAGGCATCCTATGTCGGCAGCTTATACACCTCGAGTGCACAGAGATACTCAGGCACATAGCTGGGCCAATTGCGCAATCATCACTACTCAGCATGCGGGCTTACAGACAGACCACTCGAGCAGGACACAGAGCCACACCTTGTCTCGTCCATACCCGGTTCACGTGGCTTGACACGTAAGCACCGCAGAGAGTACAAAAGCGAAGAGAGTTCCAGGCAGCGGGTGCTGCAGGGGGCATTGACAACATTCGCCGACCCTGCCTCAGCACACCAACTTAGCCGGTTGCCGTGATTACGTCATCAACAGCTATGGAGAGCCGTGCACTTGTACTGGAAGTAGATAACACCGAGGTGCTACTGACCAGGGCCACATAGGCCACTAGGCCATTGAGGATGGCGGCCAGCCACAGTCCTCATCTCACTACAGTGCCAAGCACCATAGGCTTCCAGGATTTGGAGTGTGCCCACGCACAAAACAAGGTGAGGGCGCGCCAGCCGCCAACACCAGAGGTATGGCAAGGTGAGTACCAAAGCAGGGGCCACCCATGCTGAGGTATTACACAGTACTGATCTCACGACAAAGTCCACAACTTCCACGGGCATAGAGCCAGCTTGGGTTGGGCGTTAATACATGAGAGCCCAATTCATACAAGTCTGATTGGTCTCGGCAAGCCCGTGCTGACTCGCAGTACAGCCGATAGCTGCTACACAGGGAAAGTCCTTGTGAAATACAAGCGACAATTACCAAATTGACGAGAATGCACACATGGTTCAGCGCCAAGCAAGGATGCGGTGGCACACACGCCACTTGTCACCCACATCATAGCCAGTCTGCCAAATCTATGGCAGCCCTTTGTACATACATCTAGAGATGACACAGCTTCACATGTGATTTTATCCACTGAGACAGTACTGCCACGTGATGCGGGAAAGCCGCCTTGAAGTGTTACACCCTTCCCGGCAACGAGCTACTCCGACCTGATGTTGCTAACTCGCGGGTACTGAGCTTCCCCAGAGCGTTGTCGTGTTTGGTAGTGTAGTCCTTTTTCGGCACCTCTACTTTTGGCTGTGGACATTATACATTCTTTTTGAGCTGGGTTTGCCAGCCCCTCTTCGCTTTGCCAGCCCCTCTTCCTCCCAGGAGGGGCGGGGCCTGTGAGAACAAAGACTTCTCCAGTAGAGGGCTGTGACTGGCCAGCCCAGGATAAAAGAATGAATGAATTCGAAGGGGCCAGAAGAGCGTTAAGCACACAGCGTCTCAAGTAGCCACTGGGTATTGAATATCTCCTCTTGAGCTGTGAACAGCCAGCCCGAAAGGAAGAGAGAAGAAAGTGCTCGCCCGTAGAGGGGCTGGCAAAGCCAGCCCAAAAAGAATGAACAATGTCCACAGCTAAAGAAAGAGGTGCCAAAGGGAGAATGCGGCTGCTGATATTAAAGAATTGGCTGTAAACTGCCAGCCAGATGCATACAGGTGTATATGACGGAGCCAAGGGTAGGCAGACAGGGCGCCCTCAATACCCCCGTGTCAGCAGTAGGAAGTCAGATGAGCTGAGGGGAGGGAGAGCAACCCCGCTGCGCAGACCAGAGGCTGCTGCAAGGGCGCGACAAGGGCCGAAGAAAGGGGGAGAAACGAGACGAAGGACCTTAAGGGCAGCCCCCCCGGGCGGGGCAGCTTGCTGAGGAATCACGCGTCAAGGCGGGCTGTGCCGAAACTCCGGGCCGCGTGGGCCCCGTTGACTCCGGGCTGTCGGGCCGCCGCCTCGTGCGGCGATGGCCACTACACAAAGCTCGCCGGGGTTGACCCCGCGAGCAAGGCGTACGGGGGGCACTGGCTAAGCTTGTGGCAGCAGCAGGAGGTTGGTGTCTCAGGACGTTGAGGAGGATGCCGGAGGTTGAGCATCCGGAGGACATTGGCAAGACTTATCGCCCTCAGCATACCAGGAGCCACCACTCGGGGTCCCTATGCATGCCTTGTCGTGCAATAACCTGTCGGTGGCTCTTTTCTGTAGATTTGAAAGGATAGTGACGGGCTGCACCTGTCGTCATATAAGGGGGTCTCTTATTCTTGTCTAATGTTGAAAAAGCAGAGAAGTAGTACATCTCCCAAAGGAAAGAAGAGCTGTGAAAAGCCAGCCCAAATTTTTTTTCGTCCAAAGGGGCGGGAACATCGCCCCTTTTCGTCCAAAGGGGCGGGAACATCGAAAGGAGTCGCAAGCAGGGCACCTCCAGCTTAGCTTCAATCGAGGCATATAGCCTCTGGCAGTGCCACAAATGGCATCGGTGCTCAGACCCATCCTGCCACCCGCATTGCTCAAAGAAGATGTGGCACTCCCAATGGGGGCAAGGGCTGTGAAAAGCTAGCCCAAAGTATCTTGATAAAGGTTCGAAGGGGCCAAAAACCGCTTCGCAGTCACGTAAGGGGCTATGTCAAAACGGGGGGAGGTTGGACCACTTAATAGTGACGAGTGAGGAGCCTCAAATCCGACAGACTAGCTGCCGGAAAACTATCCCCTTGACGAACGCCGGAGGCCACAGCGAGAGCACGGCCAGCACGCAGAGGCAAGGCTTGGGCCATGGGACCGCTGAAGGGAGACCGACAATCTCATACAATAAATAGACTTGGGCCTACCAGCCAGCGGCGCTGAAGTCAGCCGGCTCGCTGCGTCTGCCAGACACAGCGCGCCGCGCAAGCCTGGCCAGCAGGTCGAGCCACTGGGACCCAAGAGCCCCGTGCACGTCCTCTAGGGGGGACGAACTCATCTGCAGCCGGGTGGTCGGCGTATTTGGCCGCCTTGCTGCGAGCCGCCTTCGCCGCAGCATGGCCAGCCCGCGAGGCAGAGAGCACCGGGTTGAAGCGGTCGACCACATCAGTGGTGACCACATCAGCAATGATGCGCGCGCCGTCTCCCGGTGTGGACGTCACCAGGTCGACTCGGCGTGTGTGGAGTCCGTCGGCCCTCTGGAGAATTGGCATAATGGAAGTGTTCTCCATCGCAACCGTGTATCCGGCCTCCTGGAAGATGCCGAACCTTGCATCACGGAGGAGGTCGTGAGCAGGTGTATGTTCGCCTCCAGTGGCGCAGCGGAGGATATACGCTGCGCTCCGCCGGGTCTGTCGACCGCTCCCCACACTCACAATGCAGCACGCCGAGCAGACAGGGCGGGGGAAGACCCAAAAAGCGATGGGTGGCCGTTCGGAATAGCTCATCCGCCATCCTGAGGGCATCGTACAGGGGGAGCGCGGAGAGCCAGGCTGCCGCGCCGGGAGAGGCGGCCGACAGCAATTGAGCATGGCCGCGCACGTCGGTTGCAGGGAGAAGCTGCAGCGTGGCCGTAAAGGGCGCCTTGTCGACTGCCGCCATGTAACGCGCCTGCGTTTGCGAGTCGGTGAAATGGGCAAGGTGGGCAAACGGGACCACGCTCTCTGCGAGGGCAGCGTGTTCCGCAAGTGTATTGTCTTGAGCGGAGCGGAGCGCCACCTGAAAGGGCAACGAGCCGGTCGCCACCTCCGCACAGCCTATTGCAGCAGGGGCCGCCCATCATGGGAGAAGCGCTGCGCCACCGACGTGGCGACCTGGGCCCAACTGCCGAGGAAACGCTGGCCTGCAGATGCGAGCGAGCGAGCGGCAGCCGAGGCCGCCACGGCCGAGGGGCAGAGTGGCTTGGAGCGCCGCAGCTGGCGAGTCGAGGAAGCCCGTGTGACGGATGAGGGCCATCACGCTCTCCATGACGCCCGCGTCGAACGTGGCGTAGGCCTCCAGCGTCTCGGCGGCAGGGAGGGTCGTCCGCGCCAGGTGGTGGGGACGCTGCACAATGCATCTGGTGAGCATGGCAAGCGCCAGCTGCATGTCCTGCAGCTCGGGGAGGCGGGCCACCGGTTGGTAATACTCCTGGAGCCGGTCACGCAGTTGCCCGTCGACAAAAGACGGCCTTCCGAGGGGGAATCCCAGGATGATGAGGCCGCCTGGGGGAGTCTGGCACCCAGGCAGACGAGTAGCCTGCGGTGATTGAGACGTCCAGAAGCCGGCTCCAACAGCTTTTATCCACTTTGACAAATTGTGGTTGGGCGGTTGCGGCTAGGCAGTGGCGGGATAATGGTAGGTGATTTGTGAAAGTGATGGTCCTAGGCTGCAACGACTATTGGGAATTTAGGAAGTCGATCCTGACAGACGGCTCACCCAAAGGAATATAAAAGTAAGCTCTTCCAAACGGGGCTCAGCCCAACACACCTTGTGGTTCTTTGAGGGGCCAGCCCCAAGGAATGGACAAGGTCAGAAGGAGCCGGTTGGCGCAGAAAGCAAGGTACGAAGTACTAAGATGGCAGCAAGGGGGCTCTCAGTTATCTCTAGTTAGTAGATTCAAAACAAAATCTTTGAGTGATCGAGCATAAGGGAGAAGATGGTCCTGGGAACGAGTAGTCCACTCGGTCCAGTCTCTTGCTTGCTTGGGACGGGTCTGACCTAGGGTCACCAGTGCCGCCTCCACCCGCGTTGCACCAGCAGGCGTCGTTTGAGCATCGCGCGCTGCGCCAAAGGGCACAGGCTGAACCACCAGGCAGACCGGCCGTTAAAGAGCCTTACCCAGACAGGACTATGCTGACCGGTCACCAAGTCGGCACAGTTGCAAGGCAAGCTCGTCCGTGCTTACTCTTTTCGACAGTAGACTGTCCTGCAGAGAGAAGGCGCGTGGTGCGCATGAAATTGAAAGGGAGGCCAATGCTAGCCTTACAGATGTCCTGCTAACGGGGTAATGAGCTGGCAAAGGGCGACACTACATATCCTCGAGTGAGCACATATATATAAGACAAGCTAAGCTGAGGAGCCAGACCACCACCACGGAAGCCATTAGCCTGGCCTAATGCACGCCCAGCTCGCTGGTGTATCGCAAGTGCCAGGGAGCGCTGTAGACTCAATGATAGCCGCATTCTATAGCAGACAACGATGGCTTGCGGGACGCTACAATGCCCTAAGCTACCCGCCCGACTACGCCGGCAGGCATCGACATGCTGTGCCAGGCGATGGAGGAGGAAAGACCACTTCGTTTTGTAGCCGCCATATATGTCCATGGCACATGGGAAGAAGCGGTCGCCCTGGGGTTGGTCCTAATAATGTCGCTCCTTCCTCTTCTCCGCAGATGTGTCGCCCAACCTGGCACAGTCGGCATAGAGAAGTGACGCACTACATTTTCGAAAGTACAGACAGCATGTCTCAATGGGACAGACCTCGCCACAAGGGTGGTCCCGGTGGTCCCTCACTTACAGACATGAGCCCACTGTTATGCTGACTATCGTCACTTGCTCTATTCTAAGTGCTCCTCTATTAGAAACACATCGGACAACTTCGACCTCTGTCGTCCTACTTTGCTAGTGACTTGCTGTTATGTACATACTTGCAAAGACCCTGGCACCCTTCCAGCACCAGAAAGCTGGTCAAGCTTTAGCTGGTGGTACAAGGGCTCGTCACTTGGTGTCCGGTGTTCGGGTATCAAGTAGCGACCTCTACGTGCTGACTCGTGCTTACTGAGCGGGTCAGCTTAGCAGCATGTGATGTACATTTGTCATGTGCTTGCCTCTGTACTTGGCCACTCAGGCCCTCCATCACTCAATATACACGCCATCCCTACAGCCTATCCAGCAACTTCGTCAAGTTTTGGGCAGCAAATCGAAGTTTTCTTAGGAGGCCTGGGGCCTTCCAGGCGCTGACAGTAGCATGCAAGAGTACCATGAGCCGTCCCGGATTGGAGCTGAGCTGGTAAGCTGACACGCATCTCAGGGACAACGAGGTCAACAAGTAGAGGTCGCTGAGTGATGCTCGAAAACCGGACAGCAGATCCCAAGCCCTTCTGCAACCAGATAAAGCTCGTCCAGCCTTGGTGCAAAGCATTGGTTTTGAGCTCACAACTGCTGACACGCTCCTCTTTGTGAGAGCCGCTGAAGGCTCGCCTTTGTAAGAAGAAGGCAAACAATGAACTCGGAGGATGAGACGCGTCCGGCGGGGAAGCCTGCAGTGCACACCTCGGCAGGCCTGTTGCCCACGGCTCAAAGGATCGACCCTAGCATTGACAGCCCTTGCCCCGCCCAAAGCTCCGCCATGATAGTTGATAATTCCTATCTCATGTAAAGACATGCGGTCAGCGGGAAGCATGCGCAAACCCAGCGTCTTTCTTGAGATCAGGTCGCTCATTTCTCCATCAAGGGTCTCCATTGACCTGCTTCTTGCCACTTCCGTTCTCTACACCGCTGATCAATAACAAGCAGTGCGTAAGGTAGTGGTAAATTACTTTCACAATGACAACGACTACAAGTGTGTGTTGTGATATTCAGCCGTGTAGTCACTGCAGCAGACTGGGTATAACACGTGTGCGATGCGCTGGCCATTTTGCTACCGAGCCTAGAAAGCTGACTATCCTCTCATACTTCGGTCTCACTATCCATAACTCTCCGGCTGCCTGTCCGACTTCTCTTCGCTTTCTGTCACCTCGTATATTCTTACGCTCGCCATCAATACGGTCTATTTCTCTCCCTCTCTTCAACTCATCACCCACTTTCTGGACTTCTTAGTGCCACCCAGTTCCTGCTTCTTGCTATCGTGCTAAAGATGGACAGCAGGGCAAGTGAAGCCAGGGGGCCGTGCACATGGAGACCTGGTAAATAGTGCACCCACTTTGCAGTATCAGAGGTTCAATGCCAGGCGTCTCATGTGAGTCACTGCTGTTGCTAAGGTATTTAGCTAAAAATGACATATCCACGAAATAAGCAGAACTAATATTGGGTGGCATCAGTCCCACTGCATTGGTCAACTCAGCACCTTGGGAATTGCCAAACCAGCACCAAATGCGCGGAGATTGTACTGGATCATATTAACAACTTCAGTCATCAGTGGTCTTTGACTTGGAGTACTGGCACAGCAACATAGCCCTGCTTTTAAGGCTCCCTTCAACTCGTCGACTTTCTGGGGAACAAATGGAGCTAGAGCCATATCGATGCACTCCATAGGCTTCTCATTGTGAAGGCATGATTGCACCCAACTGATCAAGTTGTACCCAGTTGCAGTATCAGATCGAAAGAAAGGGTCAACAGGTCGCTTGCCTGTGACGGTCTCCAGAATCGTGACTCCAAAACTGAAGACATCGCTTCGCTCAGTATATTGGCCCAAAGCGCCATCTGGAGCCCAATATCCAATTGTGCCTGCCGATATGCAGCAATCATGGTGTTGCGTTCATGAGTTGCATGAATTCTGATTCCTCTCTGTACGAGGCCGTTAGTCTGAGGTGCCACAACCAGCATGTATTATACGTGCAGCAAGCTCATCCTCCTTGCATAATGCCAAAGAAGCCAATGACAAAGCACAATTGCTTGAAATCTCACCTGCAGCCGTGGTTGACACGTGCGTGTCATGTGCCTGAAAGGTTCGTGCAAGCCCAAAATCCGCCACACAACCTTGACCTTGCTCATCCAAGAGGATATTGCTCGGCTTGACGTCCCTATGCACCACCCGAGGATTGCAATCATGGTGCAAGTACTTAAGCCCAATGGCCGCACCCAAAATGACTTTATTCCGCGCAGACCAATGGTCAAACCCATCTGGCTTAGAAGGCACGCCCTTTCCTCCGTGCACCAGTTGGTCAAGATTCCCCCCAGGCAAGAAAGGATAAATGAGCAGCATGTCCACGTCGCTGTCCTTGGGGATGTACCAGCCCCGTAGCGGAACCACATTGCGATGACTGATGCGACTCAGCGTCTCCACCTCAGCTTGGACCTCTCTCATGCCTTGCGTGCTGTTTGGTGCTAGCCTCTTCACAGCATACTTTTTGCCATCCTCCATCTGTGCACTGCTCAGCAACTTCATCTTAGTGGCCTGTATACTTGTGCAAGCCATAGGACATGAAAACAATCGGGACATCAAGCACTAAGGAAACACACCAAGGAAGAAGAAAGTAATATAATGCAAGCAGGGCCAGCCTATGCAAAGCTTGTGCTTCCGTTATGTACGTACCTATGGACTATCCCAAAGCCGCCCGAACCAACAATGTGGTTGTCATTGAAGTCCTCAGTTGCGACCATGAGCTCCTCGTAGGTGAAGGGAGCTTGTAGTCTATCTCGAGTGATGGACAACTTGGAGCAGAAGCTCTCGATGCTCCGCTCCTTGTCTGTCATAAGTTTCTCCTTCTTCCGAGTCAAGCAACACAGCCGGAGCAGTCCCAGCAACAGGAGGAGAAGGACAACAGCAGCCCCAAGAACAATTCCGGCAATTGCCCCCCCTGGTAAGCTCGATGACTTGTGCACTGGAGGTGGTGGGGAAGGAGGAAGAGAACGAGGTGAGGGAGCTGTCTTGCAGGCCACGTAAGGGCCGCCACACAAGGCGCCATTGCCAGAGAAGGAGCTGCTGCTGTACTGACCAATAGAGCCGCCAGGAATGGGGCCACTGAGGTTGTTATTTGAGATGTTAAAGAATCGAGTAAGACTCAAATTAGCGAAGGACGCCGGGATGCTGCCATTGAGATTATTGTTGGAAAGATCGAGATATATAAGACTCGGCAAGTTGCCGATGCGCTCCGGTAAGGGCCCGCTGAATGAGTTGCTTGCAGCCGAAAATGTAACAAGCTTGCTTAATTCTCCAATTTCCTGGGGGAGACTGCCAGTTAGGCGGTTGTTGGAGATGTCAAGAAGTTGAACGTTCTGCAGACTTCGAATGCTCGCAGGTACTCCTCCGGTCAAGTTGTTGTGATCTAAGTAAATGCTCAATGCACTGCTTAGGTTGCCAAGCCACTGTGGGAATGGGCCAGAGAAGTTGTTACTGTCCATCTCCAGCACTTGCAAGTTCTCCAGGTCGGAGAAGGTTGTCGGGATCAGTCCTGAGAGGCTGTTGCCACTAAGGTAGAGCCGGTTGAGCAGCACAAGTCTCCCCAACTGAGGCGGCAGGTGGCCACTTAACCTGCCAATCATTGAGAGTGAGCCGCTACGAATGCCAGCTGTGGCTGTTCTGCAATTCATGTATATGCTGACATGGCAAATCAGGCAACTTATAGCTGCATCGACCATGCAGTCACAGCTCAGCACCTGTTGTAGCTCAGGTCCAGATTGACCATTCCCTTGCAATCAGCAAGCTCTGGTGGCACTCCACCCTCCAAGCTGACACCAAACGAGCATTTGACAGGGGTTGGGTTAACACCTGCAAGGTGACCTCTTATTTAGCACAGGCTGAAATAGCACAAGAGATCACTTTGCATGACACTGCAGGCGTGAGAAACTCTAAGCGATCACAATTGTCTATAGTCAATGACGAAAGTTGCTGCTGAAGTCTAGAGCTTTTGCTTATATCACCTGTTATTTCTTGCTGAAAAGTCGAGGAGAGGTAGCTCCCCAAACTCTTGTGGTACTCCTCCAACAAGCCTGCCATATCCAACATGCAGAGTGCCACCTCATTAGCTATTGGGGTATGTGTTGGAGATAATGTGGACATGCAAGATCTTGAAAGCTGCACTAATAGCAGACATACTTAGAGCCACGTACACATGCCTTGACTTGAGAAATTCAATATCAGCCAAGCAATTGACATGGCCGCAAGCAAGCCCTTACAAGTTGGAGGTCAGTTGGAGGTGACTGAGCTTTTTGCACTTGCTTAGCTGCTTTGGTATGGTGCCCGATAATCTGCAATAGGAACAGGAGAAAGAGCTCTCAAACATTGCTATGGCAAATCACTATGACGATTCTGTAACCTCACTTCATGGGAGGTAGCACGGAAACAGTCAGTATCAGGTTCGAAGTCACGATGCCAATATATTGTCCGACAACGGAGAAGTAGTGCCCACTTGTTGGAGTTCAAGAACAGAAGTGACAAATTAGCCAGGTTGCCATATGATGGAGGGATGGGCCCACTGAGACTGTGGAAAAGGTATGAGAGAATGTGAGCAGCATCCTCACAGGTCCCAAAAGCACGAACAGTACATTACTCAGCAGAGCCAGACTATTTGTAACAGACTTCTGCTACTGCAGAAAGAAGAGAATGAGTCACAAAGTGTCTGTCTCATTGTCTTCCTTGCCAAGAGCAGAAATACAACACTGGTGTTGTATTTCTGTGTGTATCAATACAACACTTGAGCAGAGCCCCACCATTTGTGACAGACTTACAATACTGCAGGCTTAGGCAGTCAACGACGAATGCCTATCATATCAGCTCACATTGAACACACTAGGCAGTCACATGCTACATAAGTTGGACACTGAGAGCTGGTCTTGCGATGATGAAACACAAAGATCTCTGGAAATACACCTTTTTGGGCTGAACAAAGAGTACCTGTTGCTCTGAAGGTCAAGTGAGTCGAGTGACCTACAGTGACTGAGCTCGGGTGGGAGGCTACCTGTTAAGCTACACAAGATACGCATACAAACGCATGGCATCATATGATCTGCTTGGAGGTCATGTCACTCCTTGGTACGTGGTTTCACATCCACATGCTACTGTGATACAGGCTTACTCCCTTGAAGCTCGGCTGTATACAGTTCTTGTACTCTGTCAATCAGCATACCTGTTGTTGGATGCCACGAAGGACTTCAAGCTGGTAAGGTTGCCATATCCAGGCGGAATCGGACCAGTAAAGCTGTCAATACAGCACAGTCATACAATTTAGCTTCTCGAAATGGTACAAGCTGCATGATCATCTGAGGTTGAGCTTGACGTGCAGCATATGTGACATTTAGTAGAAGAGGAAAGGTGCAGGACTGCGCACTTGTTGCCCCTAAACTCGAGGTTCATCAGATTCTGGCAACTGCCAATTGCTGGTGGCAAGGAGCCTGTCAGCCTGTCCAGGTATGTGTCAGATCAGGTTACTCAACATACATCTATGCATCAAGCAGACCTCAATATGCACGGGAGCAGTCTTGATGAAATTTAGACATATTGCAGTGTGCCAGCCACACCGTCACACCAGTTTTGAGAGGAGTGCAGTATTGAGAGTACTTGTTGTTGGCGAGGTTAAGGTCAGTGAGAGTTCCACTTATCCCAAGCTTGGCGGGCAGGCTTCCAGATATACTGCATGGCGGCAGCAAGTAGAAATGACGTCAGAAATTGCTCATGCTTTGTTGTCTTGGGCTTTGACTTATCAGTTGTGCAAACGACCATCAGTAATTAGCATGCCGCGTTTGTATGTGGTCTCTCACCTGTTATTGCGAATGTTAAGGACCTGTAGAAGGGACAGGTTTGCCATTGAAGCGGGGAACTCACCGCTTAGCCTGCAACATGTTGTAAGCCAGTGAGATGCATAGCAGAATCTTATCAAATCCAATGCAACAACGCAATGCAACTCTCTGAGAGCAGCGAATCCAATGTGGCCAGCACTCTAGGTCTTATGTGCACAAATAGCAGTCAACTCCCTCATGAATTGGGAGCTTGTTGCACGAGATGACCTGCACGTAGGGACAGCAGAGCAGGCCTACATGCCTGACTTGGGCAAAAGGCATATTGGAGCCTACTGGTTGTCATTTACATAGAGATATCTGAGATTGGCGCAGTTTCCCAACTCCGATGGTAAGGGACCAGTAAGGCTGCGTCGCAACTAAGAGCTTCATTAACTCTCCATTTCTCCATAGCTTCGTGACCGATGACCACTCTTCAATCAGACACACTTGCAACTGAGTTGATGTTGTCAAGCTCACTGTGTCTCAAGGACACTCCTTGCAATAGTGCCCTGATGCGCTACGCATGGCACAAATCTGCTAGAAGTGTCTTGCTCATACTCACTTATTGTTCCCCAGCTCTAACGTATTCAACATTCGTAGGTTGCCGATGCTTGAAGGTACGACTCCTGTCAATCTGAATGCAAGACAGCTACAGGGTATTGGCATACGTGCCACCTGGTCCATGAATGAGTTGCCTCAAAGTTGATGATGATGCCTGGATGCGCTACGCACGGCAACCTTCTGCTAGGAGTGTCTCACTCATACTTACTCATTGTAACCCAAAATTAACGTACTCAACATTCGAGCAGTGTCTCTTAAGAGGAAGGTGGCAATATGACTGACCCACAAGCTGAGGCGTAGAAGTACTGCAATCTTTGCAGGTTGCCAATTGAGCTTGGAATTCGACCAGAAAAGCTGCAACAGTTCATCCGTTTCTCAATGAAGCCTTTCACATCATCCAGTCAAAGTCTTCAGTCTTTGAAGTAAGAAGAAATAGAGATAAAACCTGGAAGACAAAGGAAAGGAAGAGCACGTGGCCTCACCTGTTGTGACTCAAGAATAACGAGGTGAGAGATGTGCAGTCCTCTATTGTTGCTGGAAGTGGGCCCGAAAACCTTGGCCAAGAAGGAGTCACATTGACGGATTCACAAACTGTCATGACGATACATAGTCAAGCGATTCAACACTCTTCAAATTAAACAGCCAGCAGCAGCCTGAGAAGGGTGGAGATAATGGCAGCAAGCCCATGTGACTTCACCTATTGTCCAGGAGGAAGAGACCACTCAATCGATTACCCGGACCACATAGTTCAGGAGGAAGTATGCCTTCCAACCTGAAGGGACCATGTCATCAGCATATGGCATTTGTTATCCAGGGTTGGATCCAGCTGCTTTGAATCAGGCTGCATGATGCATACTCTCCCTGTGTACGACATTTACTACAGGGGACATCAGCTCACGACATCCTTTATTAG
This sequence comes from Spirogloea muscicola, assembly GCA_009602725.1. Taxonomy (NCBI): domain Eukaryota; kingdom Viridiplantae; phylum Streptophyta; class Zygnematophyceae; order Spirogloeales; family Spirogloeaceae; genus Spirogloea; species Spirogloea muscicola. The sequence continues at coordinate 67,983 of WELB01000330.1, read as the reverse complement.
GATAAATGCATCTACAGAGCTCTATCAGAAACATACGAATTATTGTAGAGGCTCAGATCGGTCATGGAGGTCCTTCCCAGTTCAGCAGGTATAGTACCTGTCAGGCTGTAAACATACAGACGACATCACTATCTCATCATCACTTAATTGGCACAGCAACACTCTTACAGGCACAGCGCTTGCGTCATCTGCACCATCGGGGGCTTCAGGGTTTTGGCAATGCCAATTATAGCGTGATTTGCCTGTGCTAGATCAAACAGTGCAACCGAGAAGTCAACATGTTCAGCAAGAGAGAGGTTGCATACTTGTTACTGTTTGCAAAGAAGATTGTGAGATTGACTAGTTGACCAAACTCCTTTGGAATAGGTCCTGTCAAACTGGGAATCCACAATGCCACACAAGCAAATGCGTGACAGATGCAGCCTCAGGAAGCGAAGAGTGCAGCAAGCTGGCAACGAGACTGGCATCTTGATTGTACAGTGGCAAACATTATTCAAGTATTCCCCTGTTGTTCTGGGTATAGAGGAGCTTGATCTAAGTCATTGCAAGCTACACAGGCATGGGCCCAACCAATCTAGACCAGCGTCAAGCAATGTCAAAGAACAACTCTTCTGAAGGAAGCCAAGGAGATGACTACGAGGAACAAAGGTGTAGCTACAATGTTGTAATCATCTTCCTCTACCAAAATGGATGCTGCGGAGCCACCAGGCCATGCAGAGTAACCAAAATGACCAATAGTCTTATAGGCTCTGGAGCATACCTGTTGGTGGAGATGTCGAGATAAAGGAGCTGTGAGCAATTTCCGAGAGCAGATGGTATGCTTCCTGACAGCCTGGACAAGAAGGATATTACCAAAATATGCAAGCCACAGTGACCTTGCAGTGCATTCAAAGTGACCATTAGTCTTTCATGACAGGAAGGATAGTCACCAATATCTGCAAGAAGTATTAGAGCTGGCAGTAAGATGCATGTTGCATGTGCTAACCCCTGCATGCCTTTGCTTCATTGCTGACGACCATACAGTGCAATGGTAGTAGGTGCAGCAGCACATAAAAATGCTGGAGATACGTAACATATCACATCTGTTGGCTCTTCACTAACAGATGTCTGACGACGTAAAGAGGCCTAAGTCTTGAGGGTTTGGCGATTATTAGTCATGCAGAGCAAAGTGGCTGTCTGCAAACAGTATGAGGTGTCTCCAGCATGCAAAGTTGGTGTGCATGCAGTACGTGTTATTGGAGAGGTAGAGGCCCCGGATGGCAGAGAGGTTCCCGAGCTCCTCTGGCATGGAACCTGACAGCCTGCCGTAAGGACAGGTGAGATTGAGATCGAGAAAGGATGGAAGCTCACCTTTTCTCTGGCCATAGACTGAGATGCGATTGAGCAACTTAAGCATGCTAACCTGTTGTTTTTGAGGGAAAGGACTCGAAGATTAGGGAGGCTGCCGAGCGCCGCTGGGATGGGGCCCGTGAGCAAATTGTTGTCTAAGAATATGTAGTGCAGGCTGTGAATGTTGCCGAGCTCCGGTGCCACCGTGCCGTCCAGCAGCACATAAGTTATATTGAGGCCAATCACTTGCCTGCACGTAGACATAAGTGGCCAGCTGTGAATGAAGCTGAGCTTACTGAAGTCTTGACCCCAAGCAGAGGCTTCCAATGAGCTTGCAACAATGCTGCTGTTACACAAGCCCTCCGCCGAGCAGACACAGGCAGCCAATGCCGTTAATCCTGGAGAGGCCGCAAAGGCTGCGGCCCTTGCATGGCCACGATCTCAACAGCGGCTGCCGCCAGGCTACCAAGCTCGTGCCGGTCGTTTGACACAATGCAAGGCCAGCTCCCGCATTTACTGGGCAATGGTCAAAGCTCTTGCCTGGGGCCGCCAGGTGCCGTGACATTGCACACAATGCCATACCAGTCGCATGGCGTGTGGTCGGCTGGGCGCCAATTGGCAAGCGCGCCGAACGGGTCACTGGTTATGCCGGCCTTGAAGGCCAGCAGCCAGGCCTTGTCGGAGCTGCGCAACAGAGGAAAGATGGCAGTCAGCGTGCAGGGCTGTATGGTGGCCACACACCCCAGGCATGGCGACGAAATGCATGGCGCCTCAGAAGCCCGGCGGCAAAAGTTGCAAATAAGAGAGGACTCGCAGGCAATCTGCTCGCGGCTCAGGACTGGCAATGCCATGGTGGTGCGGGGTGTGAGAGGAGTGCGGCTGCTTACATTGAAAGAGCGGCTGTTGACACCAGCCAGGTGCATACAGTGGGTACAAGGGTAAGAAGGTAAGAGGGAGGACTGCTCACGCGAGGTCCCCGGCCGTAAAGTCGACACAATTTAGCAGAGCGACGGCGACAAGCAGTGGGGCGGCGGCTGCCATGGCTGCCATGCTCGACAACCGCGGGTACGCAGGCCGTGCTGCCAGCAGCCGGCAGCTGGGCAGAGGCGTTTCCGGAGCCTCGCCACGGCGGGCCGCAATCTGCCCCCTCCAGGCGGCGGCGAGGGATTGGGTAAGGCGAAGCGTGGTGTGCTTTTTCCGAGAGAAGTCAAGACAAGGCAAAAGAAAGTTTTGAACGTCGGAGACGAGAAAGAAAGCGCGGCCAGATTGACTGGTGGCTGGGAAACACACTAGCTAGGCATCGAGACAACGAAAGGCCAGCCCAAAAGAATGGACATGGTCTGAGGGAGCTAGAGTGCGAACGACTAGGACTAAGACATCAGCCAGGGAACGCTCAGTAACCTCTAGACAGGAGATGCAGATCCGAGTAGCTAGCTGGTGGAAAGAAGAAAGTGCTCGCCCATTGAGAATAGGGGCTGGAACAACCAGCCCGAAAAAGAATGAACAGAGTACGAGAAGGGGGCCAGGGGAAGCGCTAAGTAACAGAAACAAAGCTGCTACGAGACACTCAGTAACCCCTGCTAAGCAGCCGCAGATCAGAGATGCTGGGCT
>WELB01000330.1:0-62754 GCA_009602725.1 Spirogloea muscicola | reverse complement strand
GCGCCTGGCCGTCTCGCTGCAGAGGTCCATGGCCCGTGCGCTGCACCTGCGTGCTGGCCGAGCCCTTGCTGCTGCCTCTGGCTCTGGCCAGGGGACATACTTCCAGGAGCATAGCCTCTCCGACCTGCGCCTGCTTAGCAGGGGTTACTGAGTGGTTAGTAGCTGCTTTGTTTTTTCTTGTGTGCTTGTCATTTCTGCTGCTTCGCCTTAGGGCTTTGCCTGGCTTCCCCCCCCCTCTTCTTGTACTCTGTTCATTCTTTTTTGGGCTGGCTGTTCCAGCCCATATTCTCAATGGGCGAGCCCTTATTCTTTGGATTTTGTCCATTCTTACTTGGCTGGCTTCTGCCAGCCCCTCTCTTCTATGGGCGAGCTCATTCTCTTTCTCTTTTGGGGGGGGGTGATTTTTCTTCCCCTGGCCCCCTTCTCGTACTCTGTTCAATCTTTTTCGGGCTGGTTTATCCAGCCCCTATTCTCAATGGGCGAGCAATTTCTCTCGATTTTTGTATTTGCGGGCGTCGCACCTTCGTGCCGGCAGAGCCCTCGCTGCTGCCTCTGGCTCTGGCCAGGGGACCCACTTCCACGAGCCTAGCAGCTCCGACCTGCGGCTGATTAGCAGAGGTTTCTGAGTGATTCGTAGCTGCTTTGCTTCTCTGTGTGCTTTATTTTTTTAGCGCTTCCCCTGGCCCCCTTCTCGTACTCTGTTCATTCTCTTTTGGGCTGGCTTTTCCAGCCCCTATTGTATTTGAATTCTCGTGTATTTGGCGGAGCGTGGGTGCCAGCTGTCCCCTTCTCTTTTCGGGCAGGCGGGACAGCCTCCCTGGGGTCCGAGGGGGGGGGGTGGTCGGAATCCAGACCACCTCGGGAGGTGGTCTGGATTCCGGCCGCCAGCTTGGCAAACGCGCGCGTTTGTTCCTTCAAAGCGCTCAAAAGGAGTCCTGGTCAGCGTCCGATGTGGCGCCTCCGTGGCGTGCGACCACGACCGGGACGCGCGCGCATTACACCGGTGCCGGTCATTCCATACAACGCGCGACACGTATCCCTCGTCGCGGCCGACCAACCCGGTGTAACGCGGGCGCGCCCGGTCGTGGTCGCCCGCCACGGAGGCGCCACATCGGACGCTGACCAGGACTCCTTTTGAGCGCGTTGAAGGAACAAACGCGCGCGTTTGCCAAGCTCTGTTCATTCTTTTTCGGGCTGGTTGTTCCAGCCCCTTTTCTCAATGGGCGAGCACTTTCTTCATCAGACGCTGACCAGGACTCCTTTTGAGCGCGTTGAAGGGACAAACGCGCGCGTTTGCCAAGCTGGCGGCCGGAATCCAGACCACCTCCCGAGGTGGTCTGGATTCCGACCACCCCCCACCTCGGACCCCAGTGAGGCTGCCCCGCCTGCCCGAAAAGAGAAGGGGACAGCTGGCACCCACGCTCCGCCAAATACACGGGAATTCAAATACAAAAGGGGCTGGAAAAGCCAGCCCAAAAAAGAATGAACAGAGTACGAGAAGGGGGCCAGGGGAAGCGCTAAGAAAGCACACAGAGAAGCAAAGCAGCTACGAATCACTCAGAGACCTCTGCTAATCAGCCGCAGGTCGGAGCTGCTAGGCTAAAGAAGAAGGGCTGGCAAAGCCAGCCCAAAACAAATGGACAATGTCTAATGCCGAAGAGAGAAGGCGCGGCGCGCGGGGCGCATGTAATGAACTGGAGCCGATTCAAGCCAATACATTCATTCAAGCAGGGTCTAGGGCAGAATAAATCGGGCTAAATAATAAAGCCAAAGAAAGAGGAGCCGTAAAAAGAAATTGCTCGCCCATTGAGGATAGGGGCTGGGGAAAGCCTTTCAGCTTCTTCCCCTGGGGCGGCGGCGTGGGTATCGGCGCTCCCACTAAAAGTTCCGGTAGGGTGCCAGACCCCCACCCCCCCCCCGCTCGGCATGGTGGTGCTTGGAGTCCCGCTGAGCGAGGCAGCTCATGTGGTGCAGGAGGTGCAGGCAACCCTTGAGCGACAGTTCAAGACTCTCCCAGCCCTCCCCACTTTGCATGACTCTCAGCTGGCTGTTGCTATCCTAACCCGGTGCGTGGCCCAACGCCCCGCCTACCTGCAGCGGGCAGTTCCTCCCACTACCGCTCTGAACAAGATATATGCCGCTGCGGATGTCAGCCTCTGACAGGCTCTGCTCGGCCTGCTGGACCACCCGGCACTCCCTACATCGCCTGCCGCCCTCCTCCAATTGGCGCTCCCTGTAGGCAAGGGCGGCCTTGGCTGCCGCCCACTGGCTCACCTGGCTCGCGCGGCACACCTTGGGTGTTGGGCCCAAGTGGCCTCCTCAGTCTCCACGCCCTTCATTACGAGGGGTCAGCCAGTACTGGCCCCAGCAATAGCTGGAGTGGCAAATGGTACCCTGCCCTTTCGAACCTCCCTCTCTGACGCTCGCAGAGACCTCCTCCGCTTCTTCCCATCACTCCTATTTTTGTGGTCCTGTTACTCATTACGACGCCAGCTCCTTTTCTGGCTATGCAGCCTTATGTGGCGGCCCTTATGTGGCCTGCCTGGTAGAAGAAAGTGCTCGCCCATTGAGAATAGGGGCTGGAACAACCAGCCCGAAAAAGAATGAACAGAAAGAGCTGCCCACCTCGCTTTCCTCCTTTTCGATCACCTCCGGAGTACAAATCGTCGAGCTTATCAAGGGGAGCAATTGGCAGCTTTGGTGCTTTTGTTGTCCTTCTCCTTCAGTCGCTGCGACTGCTCCTGCTGTATTGGTTAGCTCAGAAGAAGGAAAAGACTACGACAGACAAAGAGCGGAACATTGAAAACCTTCTTGTGACAAATCCCTCCAGGAACGAAGTGACCAGGTCGTAAGAAGGCTGAGAATCTGCTGTAAGACATAACCAAGCCAGCCAGTGAAAAGACAGCCCTAAACGAATTGACAAGGTCCGAAGAGGCCAAAAAGAGCTGGAACACATGATTAAGAATCACCATGCGGGGTAGTCACTCTTATCACCACTACATTTTTACTCAGCAGCCGCGAATCAGAAAGACTAGCAGCCGGAAAGCAGTCCCTTGACGAAAGCCAGAGGCTGCAGCTGGTATTATGTGCATGATTCGCTCTCACCACTATGACGACCATGCTTGTAAGTTGGTACACTATAGGTTTTTCTGCCACCGCTGCAGAACGGGCAAAGCTCAATTCCATTCCAATAACCACAGTGCAACTGGGACGCTGATGGGATGTTGCCCATCCTTGAAAGAAGAAAGACGCTTCCAGGAGAGGGCGGTGGCTGTGGAAGGCCAGCCCAGAAAGATGAATGATCAAAGTTCGGAGGGGCCAAGGGAAAGCGCTAAGCACACAGAGAATCAAGTAGCTACGAAACCCTCAGTAACCCCTGTAAAGGCTGGCCACCTCTCAAGTGCCGTGGCACAAGAGCTTGTCCATTGCCGTCCCGTCTATGGGCAAAGTTGACTTCGAAAACGTCAACTCAGCACCAAATGCTTCGAGATTCTGGAGCATCTCAACAACGTCAATCATTGTTGGCCTTTGTTTTGGGATATTGGAGCAACAAAATAGCCCCGCTTTCAAGGCGCCCCGTATTTCGTCCACTCTCTGGGGGACGAATGGAGCTAGCGCCATGTCAACGCACTCCAAAGGCTTCTTGTTGTTAAGGCAGGATCGCACCCACAAAATTAAGCTGCCACCAGCTGCAACCTCGGTCTGAAAGAAAGGGTCAACAGGCCGTTTGCCAGTGACAGTCTCCAGCAGCACCACTCCAAAACTGAAGACATCGCTGTACTCGGTCAGTTGGCCTAGGGCGCAGTCTGGAGCGAGGTACCCGACTGTGCCTGCCCATGTGCATCACCATGACGTCATATATTGCAGGAAAGATGACCCATGATCATTACAAGGCAGTCTGAGGTGCCTCTACCAGCATGTATCAGCACCTCTTTCTTGCATGATGCCAGAGAGGCCTGTAATACAGCTCAACGGGACATTGAAAGTCAGTAAAAGTCACCTGCAGCCATGGTTGAAACGTGCGTTTCATGTGCCTGAAAGACTCGTGCAAGCCCAAAATCCGCCACGTAACCTTGACCGTGTTCATCCAACAAGGTGTTGTTTGGCTTGACGTCCCTATGCAGCACACGAGGACTGCACTCATGATGTAGGTACTTAAGCCCAATTGCTGCATCCAATATGACCTTCATCCGTGCAGCCCAGTGATCAAACGCGTCTGGCTTTGGAGGCACGCCCTTGCCCCCATGCACCAACTGGTCAAGATTTCCGCCAAGCAAGAAAGGGTAGATGAGGAGCATGCCCGCTTGGCTGTCCCTGGGGATGTACCAGCCCTGTAGCGGGACCAGATTGCGGTGTCTGATGCGACTCAGTGTCTCCACCTCAGCTTTCACCGATCTCAATCCTTGCTTGCTGTCTGCTGGTAGCCTCTTCACTGCATACCTTTGGCCATTCTTCATCTGCGCACTGCTCAGCATCTCCATCGAAATGATCGTAAGTTTGTGTGTACCATACTTTAAGGAGAGGCCTGGACAATTTGCACCAAGGATAGCATGCCACCCTGCAAGTAGGCAGAGTTACTTACCAGTAGACTTTTCCGAAGCCCCCAGCGCCAACTATGAAATCATCATTGAAGTTCTCAGTTGCACTCATGAGCTCCTCGAAGGTGAAGGGAGCTTGGAGTCTATCCTGCGTGATGGACATCTCGGACCAGAAGTGCTCAATGCTCCGCTCCGTGTCTGGCATAGTCTTGTCCTTCTTCTTCTTCCAAGCTAAGCAGCACAGTAGGAGGATTCCCAGCAATAGGAGGAGAAGAACAACAGCCCCAACAACAATGCCAGCAATTGCTTCCCCTGATAAGCTCGACGATTTGTGCTCTGGAGGTGGTGGACCTGTCTTGCAGGCCACATAAGGGCCGCCGCATAAGGCGGGATTGCCAGAAAAGGAGCTGCTGTTGTAATGACCAATAAGTATGTCTGGGATAGGCCCACTGAGGTTGTCATTGGAGATGTTAAAGAAAGGTATAAATCCCAGACTTTCCGGGATGCTGCCATTGAGATTATTGTTGGAAAGATCGAGATAGGTAAGACTCGGCAAGTTGCCAATACCCTCCGGTATTGGCCCGCTGAATGAGTTGCTTGCAGACGAAAATGTTTTGAGGTTGCTTAATTTTCCAATTTCCAAGGGGAGAATGCCCGTTAGGCGGTTGTTGGAGATGTCAAGATACTGAACGCTCTGCAGACTGCGAATGCTTGCAGAGACTCCTCCGGTCAAGTTGTTGTGACCTAGAGAGATAGTCAATGCACTGCTGAAGTTTCCAAGCCACTGTGGAAATGGGCCAGAGAAATTGTTGTTGTCCATCGTCAGCACTTGCAGGTTTTCCAGATTGGAAAACGTTGTCGGGATTGGTCCGGAGAATCTATTGCTAGCAAGCCACAGCTTGTTGAGCAGCACGAGTCTCCCCAACTCAGGTGGCAGGTGGCCACTTAACCTGCCAACAGTTGCGAGCAAGCCGCTAAGAATGCCAGCTGTGGCTCCTCTGCGATTTATGTGATATGCTGACGTGGCTAAATCAGGCAACTCCTGGCTGCGAAGATGCAGTCACAGCTCAGCACCTGTTGTGGCTCAGGTTCAGGCTGATCATTCCCCTGCGATCAGCGAGCTCTGGTGGCACTCCACCCTCCAAGCTGACACCAAAAGAGCAATTGATAGGGGTCAAGCAATTGACGTGGGCTGCAGGCAAGCCCTTGTTGGAGGTCAGGCTCAATGGGGCTTTCACCAACACGCATCGCAGTAGCTGAGAGGCCTGACAGCTCCTTTCAAGGTCCGGGCAGCTACTGTTGCATGAAATTCAATCAGTGTAGCAGAAATATATGGCTTGACACTTGGGCAGAGGGCAGCTTCGAGCCTACCGGTTGTTGTTGACAGAAATGATGCTGAGACTGGTGCAGTTCCCCAGCTCAGGCGGTGAAATACCAGTGAGGCTGCAATGCAGGGAAGAGCAAAGCTCACATAGTTGCCAGCAGTTTGGCTTTTATTAGGACAAATTGCGATCAGATCCTTTCAAGGTTCAGGCAGCTCTTCATCTTGTCATCTACTGCTCTAAGTACTCTCCTCAATGATGGTCAGTCTGACAATCAGATGCAACCTTACAAAAACATGATATTCCTTGTCAGTGGCTGTTCTGCCGCACACTGACACATCATGACAATAGCGCACAATTTCGAAGCAGGATCCTCACGGCTCAATATAGCTGCACATGTCTTCATGGACTTTTGAGGATATCTGTTCCTAACTAAGCCCGATATCTAGCTAGACTTCCCAAGCACTGGCAAATTCCCATCATTGCATGCCCAGTGCATACAGGAGGATGCGCAGTAGCAGTTGCTGACCCTAATCACCATCAGAATCCTGCTCATCAGAGGTATCTCTGCAATAAGCTGTGCATATGCAACCCTCAAATACGGTTAAGCTTTGGCATGCTCACCTGTTCTCGTCGAGGACGAGAACGCCAAGCTGCGGGAGGTTACCCAGTGCCGGAGGGATGGGGCTCGAGAAAGAGTTGTTGAGCAGATATATGTACTTTAGGCTGCCAATATTAGCAAGCTCCGGTGCCAGTGTGCCGTTCAACTGCCCGTCTTTCAGAAAAAGCCCAATCACTCGCCTGCAAGTGTGTACCAGTGGCCAGCAGTAGAGAGAGCTGAGCTTGATCAGATCTTGAACTCGTACTGCACCTCGCAAGGAGCAACGCTGCTGCCTCAGAAGCCCTCCACGGAGCTGCTGCTAGTCCTGTGACTCCAAAGGAGGCGGGCCCGGCAGGGTCACGACCCCGACAACGGCGGGGCCGCTGGGGTACCAATGCTTGTGCCCTTTGCTTAATATGCTGCGGTGGCCCACTCTGACTAGGCCGGGCTCGGGACGAAGCTCTTGCCTGGGGCCTTCTACGCCGTTGCACGCAACGCCGAACCAGTCGCACGGCGTGAGATCGGCGGGGTGCCAGTTGGTGAGGAAGCCATGGGGGTCGTTGGTGATGCCGGCCTTGAAGGCCAGCAGCGCAGCCTGGTCGGAGCTGCGCGGGAGAGGACGACGGGCAGTCAGCTGGGGGGGCCACACGGAGGCCCACGCAGCGCGGGCGCTGGAGTGCAGCCGCAGCAGGAGCCCGACGGCGACGCGGCGGACGAGGAGAGGGCTCTCGCAGGCGCAATGTGCCATGCTTTGAGAGAGCCACTTGGTGCTCTAGGCGCAATGTGCTGCCTGGCTCAGGAGCAGCCGCGTTGCGGAAGGGCTGCTCACGCGAGGTCCCCGGCGGCGGAGCCGAGGCGGGTGAGCAGCGCGACGGCGGCGAGCGCTGCGGCTGCCATGCTCGCAACGCCGGGCCCGCGGGAGCCCCTCCCGGGGTGGCGGCGGCGGCGGCCCGTGCCAAGAGGGCGCATAATCCAGAAGAAAGAGCTCGCCCATTGAGGATAGGGGCTGGAACAGCCAGCCCAAAAGCCCGAAGGGGCTTCGGAGAGCACCCAGTGGCCACCTGAGTCGCTGTTTGCTCTGACGCTTTCCCGCCCTCTACGCTATTTGACTTTCTTTTGTAAACAATCTGACTTAGACGCACTTGCTGACTAGAGGTTATTGAGCGCCCACTTGCTGACTCCTTGAAGACTAGCTTACTACTTGCGCCGCCCGGCCCTTTCAGACCTTGTAGAGGGCGATGGCTGTGATCGGCCAGCCCGAATAACAGGATGAACGAAGTTCGAAAGGAAGATGCTTCCATGGGAGCGCGGTGGCTGGGAGAGAAAGTGCTCGCCCATAAGAAAAGGGGGCCAGCAAAGCCAGCCCGGAAAGAATGGACAATGTCCGAAAAGCCAAAGAAAGAAAAAAACACACAGGGAGAGGCCAGCCCAGACAAAGGAAAGAACGAAGGGGCCGGAAAATCGTTAAGAGCACACAGCGACTGAAGTGGCCAGAAGTGAACGGAGGAGGACGGGCTGCTCACTCAAGGTCCCCGGCGGCGGAGGCGAAGCAATCCAGCTGCGCAAAGGCGACAAGCGCCGCGGCAGCGCCGGCCAAAGCGGCTGCCATGCTCAGACAAGCGGGATCTTGTGGGCGGTGCCAGAGCCAGCGTCTCGGCGGCTCGGCAGAGGCGGGGGGCTGCTGCGCAGATAGCGGCGCGCGAGGTGTCAGCCTCAAAGAGGAGGAGCCTCAGGAGTCTTAGTAAAGTCAAGGAGTGGGTAGGGGAGAAAGTAGGCGCTTCCCACCGGTAAGAAGGATGGAAAGTGGCTATCCCAAAGGGGGCTAGGGCTGTGAACAGCTAGCCCAAAGAGAGAAGGCGCGCGGTGCGCATGAGATTGAAAGGGAGGCCATTCTAGCCTTACAAATGTCCTGTAAACTGGGTGATGAGCTGGCTAAGGGGGACACTAATATTTCCGAGTGAGCACATGCATATCTGACAAGCTACACTGAGGCGCAAAGGGATGTGCAAGGCCTGGAAGGGCCGGATGGCGCAACAGCGTCATCAAAGCCCACAGCGCCTCAAGTGGCCACCGGGTGCTCAAGTGGCCACTGGGTGCCCCTATCCTCAAGCCCTTCCTCTTTCTCGTTTACAGCCCTTGCCCCACTTTGGACGAGCCACTTCTTAGAAGCCCAGCCCCGTCTTGACTTGAGCCCGCCCTGGCACGGGCCCGCCGCCCCCGCCGCCCGGGAGGGCCTCCCGCGGGCCCCGCCGTGGCGAGCATGGCAGCCGCAGCGCTCGCCGCCGCCGCGCTGCTCACCCGCCTCGGCTCCGCCGCCGCCGCCGGGGACCTCAAGTGAGCAGCCCTTTCGCGCCGCGGCTTTCTTCCTGAGCCAGGAAGCACATTGCGCCTGGAGCATCAAGTGGCTCTCCCAAACGAAGCACATTGCGCCTAGAGCACCAAGTGGCTCTCCCAAAGGAAGTACATTGCGCCTGCGAGCCCTCTCCTCGTCCGCCGCGTCGCCGTCGGGCTCCTGCTGAGGCTGCATTCCGGCGCCCGCGCTGCGTGGGCCTCCGTGTGGCTCCCCCCGGCTGACTGCCCGTCATCCTCTCTCGCGCAGCTCCGACAAGGCTGCGCTGCTAGCATTCAAGGCCCGCACTACCCACGACCCACGTGGCTTTCTCACCGACTGGCACCCCGCCGATGTCACACCGTGCAAGTGGCATGGCGTTGAGTGCGACTACATAGGCGGCCCCAGGCAAGAGCTTCGTCCTGAGCCCGGTCTAGTCCGAGTGGGCCGCCGCGACGTATCAAGCAAGGGCACAGGCATTGGTACCCCCAGCGGCCCCGCCGTTGTCGAGGTCGTGAGCCTGCAGGGCCCGCCTCCTCTGCAGCCACAGGACTAGCGGCAGCTCCGTGGAGGGCTTCTGAGCCAGCAGCGTTGTTGCGAGCTCCTTGCGAGGTGCAGTGTGAGTTCGAGATCTGATCAAGCTCAGCTCTCTTTGCTGCTGGCCGCTGGTACACATTTGCAGGCGAGTGATTGGGCTCAATCTGGAGGACTTGAAGTTGGAAGGCACGCTGGCACCGGAGCTTGCTAGTATTGGCAGCCTGACGTCCATATATCTGTCTGGTAACTCTTTCTCCGGCCCCATCCCTCCGGCGCTGGGTAGCCTCCCGCAGCTCCGCGAACTCTACCTCGACGAGAACAGGTCAGCATGCCAAAGGTTAACCATTTTAGGCTTGCAGATGCACAGCTTATTGTTGAGATACCTTCATGTTCTGTTGAGCAGGATTCTTGATAGTGACTAGGGTNACGGGCCCGCCGCCGCCGCCGCCCGGGAGGGGCTCCCGCGGGCCCGGCGTGGCGAGCATGGCAGCCGCCGTCGCGCTGCTCACCCGCCTCGGCTCCGCCGCCGCCGGGAACCTCACGAGCAGCCCGTGCGCGCCGCGACTACTCCTGAGTCAGAAAGCACATTGCGCCTGCGAGCCCTCTCCCCATCCGCCGCGGCTTCTGCTGCGGCTGCACTCCAGCGCCCGCGCTGCGTGGGCCTCCGTGTGGCCCTCCCCCGCCTGACTGCCCGTCATCCTCCCTCGCGCAGCTCCGGCAGGGCTGCGCTGCTGGCCTTCAAGGCCCGCATCACCCACGACCCCCATGGCTATCTCACCTACTGGCACCCGCCGATCCCACGCCGTGCAACTGGCCCGGTGTTCTGTGCGACGACGACATGAGGCAAGTGCACAAGCATTGGTAGCCACAGTAGCCGCCGTTGTTGAGGTCGTGACCCTGCAGGGCCGGCCTCCTCTGCAGCCACAGGACTAGCGGCAGCTCCGTGGACGTGGAGGGCTTCTGAGCCAGCAGCGTTGCTCTTTGCGAGGTGCAATGTGAGTTCCAGATCTGATCAAGCTCAGCTCTCTCCGCTGCTGGCCGCTGATGCACACCTGCAGGCGAGTGACTGGGCTTAATCTGGGAGTTGGGCAATTCGAAGCACGCTGGCCACGGAGCTTGCCAACATTGGCAGCCTGACGTAAATAGATCTGTCCTTCGACTCTTTCTCGGGCCCATCCCTCCTGAGCTGGGTAGCCTCCCGCAGCTTGACAAACTCATCCTCAACAACAACAGGTCAGCATGCCAAAGGTTAAGCATATTCGAGGGTTGCAGATGCACAGCTTATTGCAGAGACACCATTCTGCTCTGATGAGCAGGATTCTTGGTTGTAATTAGGGTCAGTGACTACTACTGTGCATCCTCCTGCATGCACTGGCATGCAGTAATGAAAATCTGCCAGCGCTTGGGAGATCTAGCTGCAATTGGGCCTTCGTCAGGAACAGGTTTCCTCAGAGTCCATCATGACATGTGCAACTATGTTGAGCCGTGAGGGTCCTGCTTCTTCTGTGCAGCTACTGTCATGACGTATCAGTCTGTGGCAGAACAGGCATTGACAAGTGATAACATATCATTGTAAGACTGCATCTGATTGTCAGATTGACCAACATCAAGGAGATTACTTAGAGCAGTAGATGAAGAGCAGCTGCCCAGACCTGGAAGAAGCTGACTACAAGTAGTGTTAGTAAAAGCCCAAATGCTGGCGACTTGGTATTTGAGCTTTGCTCTTCCTCGCATTGCAGCCTCACTGGTCTTTTACCGTCTGAGCTGGGCAACTGCACCAGTCTCAGCTCTCTTTCTGTCAGCAACAACCAGTAGGCTTGAAGCTGCCCTCTGCCAAGTTTCAGCCATATATCTCTGCCATACTGTTTGGATATCTCATGCGACAGTAGCTGCCCGGACCTTGAAAGAAGCTGACTGGTGACTGCGTCTTTAATGCAGCCATAGGTTGCCTGGTTTGCCGTGTCGGCAGATACATAAATTGCACAAGACCACAGCAGGCAATCTTAGCGGCTCACTCCCATCACTGGCACGTTAACTGGCCTTGTGCCGCCTCAGTTGGGGAGACTTGTGCTGCTCAAGAAGCTCGTGCTTGCTTGCAACAACCTCTGTGGACCGATCCCGACAAACTTCTCCAACCTGGAGAACTTGCAAGCGCTAGTGATGGCAAGCAACTCATACAGCGGGCCCATACTGGAGAATATTGGCAACCTGCCGAGTCTCATTCATCTCAATTTTTCCAACAATAATCTCAATGGCAGCATCCCGGCGTCCTTTGCTAATTTGAGTCTTCTTAGATTCTTTGACATCTCAAATAACAACCTCAGTGGGCCCATTCCTGGCGGTTCTCTTGGTCAGTACGGCAGCGGCGCCTTCTCGGGCAATGCCGCCTTGTGTGGCGGCCCTTTTGTGGCCTGCAAGACAGCTCCCCCACCTCATCCTCTTTCCCTACAACCTCCAGTGCAGAAGTCATCGAGCTTATCAGGGGGCGCAGTTGCTGGCATTGTTGTTGGGGCCGTTGGCCTTCTCCTCCTGTTGCTGGGGCTTCTCCGGCTGTGCTGCTTAGATTGGACGAAGAAGAAGGACAAGACTATGCCAGACAAGGAGTGTAGCATTGAGCACTTCTAGTCCGAGATGTCCATCCCGCAGGAAAGACTCCAAGCTCCTTTCACCTTCGAGGAGCTCGTGAGTGCAACTGAGAACTTCAATGATGATTTCATAGTTGGCACTGAGGGCTTCGGAAAAGTCTACTGGTAAGTAGCTTTGCCTACTTGCAGGGTGGTGTGCTGTCCTTGGTGCAAATTGTCCAGGCCTCTCCTTAAATTATGGTACACACAAACTTACAAATCATTTCGATGGAGATGCTGAGCAGTGCGCATATGAAGAATGGCCAAAGGTATGTAGTGACGAGGCTACCAGCAGACAGCAAGCAAGGACTGAGATCGGTGAAAGCTGAGGTGGAGACACAGAGTCGCGTCAGACATCGCAATTTGGTCTCCCTACAGGGCTGGTACATCCCCAGGGACAGCTAAGCGGGCATGCTCCTCATCTATCCTTTCTTGCCTGGCGAAAGTCTTGACCAGTTGCTGCACGGGGCAAAAGGCGTGCCTCCAAAGCCCGAAGGGTTTGATCACTGGGCTGCACGGATGTAGGTCACATGTGCTGCAGCAGTTGGGCTTAAGTACCTGCATCATGAGTGCAGTCCTCGTGTGCTGCATAAGGACGTCAAGCCAAACAACACCTTGTGGGATGAACATGGTCAAGGATATGTGGCGGATTTTGGGCTTGCACGAGTCTTTCTGGCACATGAAACGCACGTTTCAACCAGGGCTGCAGGTAAAATTTATGCCCTTCAATGTCTGTTGAGCTATGTCGTAGGCTCTTTGGCATCGTGCAAGAAGAATGTGTAAATCTATGCTGGTAGAGGTACCTCAGACTGCCTCGCAATGATCATGGGTCATCTTTCCTACAGTTCATGACATCACGGTGATGCACATGGGCAGGCACAATCGGGTATCTCGCTCCAGACTGCGCCCTAGGCCAACCGACGGAGTACAGCGATGTCTTCAGTTTTAAAGTGCTGCTGCTGGAGGCTGTCACTGACAAACGGCCTGTTGAATCCTTTCTTTCAGACCGAGGTTGCAGCTGGTGGCAGCTTAATTTTGTGGGTGCGATCCTGCCTTAATCACAAGAAGCCATTGGAGTGTGTTGATATGGCGCTAGCTCCATTCGTCCCCCAGGAAGTGGACGAAATACGGGGCGCCTTGAAGGCGGGGCTATTTTGCTGCTCGACTCTCCCAAAACAAAGGCCAACGATGGTTGACGTTGTTGAGATGCTCCAGAATCTCGAATCATTTGGTGCTGGGTTGACGTTCCCTAAGTCAATCGGTGCCACCGGGTAATTCAGTTACATCCACTTCGTGCACATCCCTCTCTTGGCTGGCATCATGCTAAAGCCCTACATGAGACTTCTGGAGGTCGAGGTTTGATGCTGCAAAGACTATTTCTAAATACTTCGACAGGTCTATCTTGGTGCACTCCCCCGTCACTCCATCTGCCCGCTGACCGTGGTTTTAGATGGGTAGCACGACATAGCAAGAAGTAGAGTGTGAGACATGGAGAACTCAATTGAAAGGGTGATAGTGCGAGGAGAGGAAGCGGCAGAGGAGAGTGAGAGTGATTGGCGAGTTTAATTGGGAGTAAGGTGACAGATAATGAAGAGAACGGCGAGAGGGAGCAGGAGAGAGACTGAGAGTGTGAATGAAGAAATGAGTGGAGTGTGTATTGATTAACGGAGGGCCTGAGTGGCCAAGTACAGAGGCAAGCACATTGACACATGTAAACCACCTGCTGCTGAGCTGACCCGTTCAGTAACCACGAGTCAGCACACAGAGGTCGCAGACTCATGCCCAAATAGGGGACGGCATTTGACAAGCTTTTGTGCCAAGGGAGTTGAGAGGTGGCCAGCCTTTTAAGGTGGGCAGCGTCCCACCAGCGTCCCAGTAGCATTATGGTCAGTGGAAGGAGATTGAGCTTTGCGCGTTCTGCAGCGGTAGCAGAAACAGCTGTGATGTACCAACTTACAAGCATGGTCGTCACAGTGGTGAGAGTGAGAAATGGTACAAGAACCAGCTGTGGCCTCCGGCTTTCGTCAAGGGACTGCTTCTGGCTGCTGGTCTTTCTGACTTGCGGCTGCTGAGTGGAAATTTGATGGGTGATTTATGTGTGATTACTGCATAGTAGTTGCTTGAACATGTGTTTCAGCGCTTTCCGGCCCCTTCCCTTGTCAACTCTCTTTGGGCTGGCTTTTCACAGGCTGGCTTGATTATGTCGTTGAACAGATTCTCAGCACTTTCGGACCTGGTCACGTCTTCCCGTGCTGGCTGTCACGCCACAGGAGGTCGCCATACTACGTCGATAAGTCAGATCGAGACAGAAGAGTGACGTGCCAGAGCTTACGTGGCAGGCAGAACCAACAAACTAAGTCTGGGGATTGAAGTAGCGCAGTAACATCGCACACAGAGCCGGCGAGCACACAGCTCCGCCCGGCCGCACACAGAGCCGCACCCTTAGTGGGTGGCAGCCATGGCTTGGGCGCACAGAGTAGCGGGATCGCCCACCCGATGAGCCGAGGCCTCTCTTATCCAGGGATGCTCTCACGGCTCAATAGGATGGGTCAGATAGTCACCCAACCCGGCTCGCTGGTTCACCAGATTACTACATTCAACAGCTAGTACCCACGAGTGAGCACATACAGTACGCTGGGTATGCGGTCGCCTGCGCCGCTCGGGCCACGGAGCTCAAGTATGCCGATCGTCCGCGGGGAAGACGAGTTGTTCCCGCTGGCTATCGACACGCATGGGGCGTTAGGCGCTCGGTGGCTCGAGCTGCTCAACCAGCTCGCCTGCCAAGCCATCGTTCGCCGTTCCCATGGGGAGCCGGTGGACTTTCATGCAGCCGGGTCTCTAGCGCAGGTGTACCGTATGCGCTTGGCCGTCTCGCGGCAGAGGTATCTGGCCCGCGCGCTACACCTGCGTGCCGGCAGAGCCCTCGCTGCTGCCTCTGGCTCTGGCCAGGGGACCCGCTTCCAGGAACCCAGCTTCTCTGACCTGAGGCTGCTTAGCAGGGGTTACTGAGTGCTTCGTAGCTGCTTTGTTTCTTCTTGTGCTTGTTTTTCTTAGCGTTTCCCCTGGCCCCCTCTCGTAGTTTGTTCACTCTTTTGGGCTGGCTTTTCCAGCCCCTATCCTTAATGGGTGAGTCCTTTCATGCTGAGGCCCGCGCCTTGCTGGGCGACGAGCCGAGGCGTCGGTCCTGGTGGGTGGCTCATGCAACGCGGCAGGCCCTCTCGCCTATGTCTATCGCATGCGCCTGTCAGTATTGCTGCAGCAGTCCACGGCACACGCAGTGCATCTGCGTCCCAGTCGCCCTATGGCTGCAGCCTCTGGCCGTGGCCAGGGGAAATGCTACCCGGAGATCATTTTTCTCTGACCCAAGGCTGCTCGACATAAATAGTGGTATCGTGCACCCGGTGGCCATTTGAGTCGCTGTGTGCAATGAAAGCTTTTCTGGCCATCATTTGTTTTCTCGGTTAGCCAATCCCAGCCATCGCCCTTTACTGAAAGAGTCTTGCTCTGTCTTCCCAGCCCCTATCCTTTATGGGCGAGCACTTCTACTGAGGTCACTGATTGCTTCGTGGCCATTTGATTCACTGTGTGCTTCAGAGCTTTCTCTGGCTCCTTCAAACTTCGTTCATTCTTTTCCCTGAGCTGGCCTCTCACAGCCACCGCCCTCTTCTCTTTGCTTCTGCCAGCCCCTCTCTTTTATGGGCGAGCTCATTCTTCTCGAGCCGTCTTTCTCTCTCTCCATGCCGCCGCACTCTCATTCTTAGGGCTTAGGACGCAGGGCTGAGGGTTGAAGTGCCTGGAACTTGAGGTGCGAAGGGGCTTAGGGCTAGGGGTTCTGCCTGCGACTTGAGGTCATCGTTTCCAGCCGCTTGTCTCTGCATGCCTAGTACATTGTCGTGTGCTCGAAGATCCAAACCCCATATACTACTGCATCTTGTGCTGTAAGTCGAGAAATTCTCTGATAGCACCTCTTAGCATGATTACCAGGTAGTGCTAGGTAGTAGTAGCGGCTGGAGTCTGGTTCCTCTTGAATACTGGTGCAAGTACTGACCTCTCATTTTGCTTCGAGAAGGCTCTTCGCTTTTGTGTGTGACATCAAGCTGTTTTTGGTGTGAGGTTGGCGCCACTAATAAAACCTCTCTTAGGGGCAGTGCATGCCCTACAAGTACTAACCATAGGCAGTCACCTGCGGAGCACTTCGAATGACTGTAGATGTCATGCTTGTAGCCACCGCCGCCAATTGCAGGATGCCAGATCTAGGTAGGCCCTCATGTCAAGCGGCAATTAGCATCAAGTCTTAAAAGAGCAGGAGCGTGTTCTAAGTCTGAGGCATCATCCATGTTGCCCAACAGAGCCGAGCTCAAGCCTTCACACTGCGCACAACTATTTGGACGCTGCATTCGACCAGCTAACTTGCAGCCTTTGCAAGCCGACTCTATCACATCGATGCTATATAGGACCAGCCAAACAGAACCTAAGTATCCTGGTCATTCTGTATACTGGCTCTCATGTGAAAGCAGCAGGGGGGTAATTGCATTGTTTCATTCACTCATTCAAAAGCCCAATCATGTTCTGGGCTGCATTTTTCAGAACGATGATATTCATTTGTTACATCTTATCAAGAACAAATGGGTAGATGTGGCACTTCAATAGTGGCAAGGTGCATCCACAGGAAACTGTCCTTCACCATGAAGGTTGGAGACTATCCACACTATCCTTGCACTTTCCGTTTCAAGGTAAAAGGCACAGCATGCTCGCTTCTTGAATGATCAAGGAATGCTGCTTAGTATGGGAGACAGGCAAGTAGCATACGGATGGCGAATCTCGAGCCAAGTAAGATAGCTGTAAGAGCTATCTTACTTGGCCCGAGCTCAGCGCTGTCTCAGCAACTCGGTCCTAACAACGCCACACCTAAGTAGTCTAAGAGCTTGTGTGAAAAGCATGTCATCACGGTGCATTCTTTGCCCATGACCGTATTACTGCATGTCATGAGCAGGAATGAGACACTCAAAGCATCTCGTCTAAAAGCTCATACTGTGGCAAACAGTGGCTTGTTGCTGTAGGACTCAGTGTGGCAGAGAGACTTTTGTCGAAGGGGACTAAGGTTGGTTGCTGTAAGTGGAGCTTGCTGCAAGAGGTGGCACGGGGTCGGAGGTTCACACCAAAAGGAGCCCTAATGCAAACCCTTGCCCCTGTGCAGCTTGTTTTGGCTCCAGATGGCAGTCCTAATCACAGGGGGCAGCTGAGTATAAAGAGGGATAGAAGAGAAGCATTATCTTGGGCCCGAGAGGTCAACTGCCCTGATGAAGCTCTGCTCGGAGTCCACTGCCCAGGCGGAGGGCCGCATCTGGAGCATGTAGTTGGGGTCCTGTCCCCGAATGACTTCCACCTTCTGCCACTCCTCCCATCTATCTGCCAAGCCGTCTCCCTGCCAGACGAAATAGCAGTAACAGTAAGAACGAGCTGCGGAAGTTGCAGCATCATTGGGCTATCTTGCTTTCTTGCTTGGGAGCACAGCATGCGGCAGACATGTAGTGCTTCATAAGGATAAATTGTGGTGCAACGGCTGAGGCTTGCCTCAGCTTGACCACCAAAAGTCCCATGCGAAAAGCTCAAATGCGACACCATGCCTCTGACTTCGCGGAGAAGCAATGAGCAGGCACCTACCTCGAGCATGCGCACGCACTCAGCCATCTTAGGGCGATCGTCTGGGGTGCCCTGCGTGCACAGCAGCGCAACCTGAATCATCTGCTCCACATCCACGACGTTGTACTCGCCCTCCTCTAAGTCCTTGTCAACCAGCTGATATATTTGGCCCTCCCTCAACAATCGTTTCACCTGGCACAAGGCCAAACACAGTGCCATATTGGTATATGACAAACTGCTGCACGCATGTTACCACGCAGCAATGGCAGAAACGGCAAGGGGCGCACGACTATGCAGTATGCCCTGTTGGACTCACCCAGTCCAGCAACATGGCATCTTTGTCATTCGCAATTCGGGCAAGATCAAATGCTCGCTGCCCGGTCATGAGCTCCAGCAACATGACGCCATAGCCAAACACATCAGTCTTCTCTGAAGACTTGCCAGTTGAGAGGTACTCTGCTCCAGCACACAGAACATGTCAGCAAAACTTAAAATTGATCAAGCTACAACTATACAACAGGAAGAGCAGCATACACAGAACTGCTCACTCTACAACTTGGAAAGCCAGAAGTATGCGTAGAGTATGATGAAGTGCAGTGTGATGACTCTCGGGATCTTTTGATCCATGAAAGCCCTGTCACCTGGAGCGATGTGCCCAATAGTGCCCCGTACAGCTGTTGTCACATGTGTCTCTTTGAAGTCCATGAGCTTTGCGAGCCCAAAGTCACCAACAACAGCCTCATAGTCGTCATCTAGTAGGATGTTTGCTGCCTGCATCGAGAGCACTACTGTCCTGAGACTCTGCCTGCAGCACTCTGAGCTTAAAATGAAGAAGTGTTCTCCTAGAGTTGGCATATGCATCTTACAAGTTGACAAAGATATCGTGAGACATATCGCCCTTCGCATCTATTTTCGAAGACTGAACCTTGACATCTCTGTGAACGATCCTGTCGCCGCAGTTATCGTGTAAGTAGGCAAGCCCACGAGCAGCTCCAATTGCAATCTTTTTCCTCGTTGACCAATCAAGCGGTGGCTGGCTAGTCTCCCTCTCTGCACTTTAGAACAGTTATTCACCATTTATCCAACACTCTTGGAGCCATAAGCGAAGAGCTTCAACTACCTTAACAAGGGCGGAAACCTGAACAAGGGCTGTAAACTGCGAATGTTTGCAGCTGGGACAAAAAGTAGCAAGGACCTTGCAACCGCGACGCCACAGAGCCATTTGACATGAAAGGGTACACCAACAGCCGCTCCTTTTGAGTGATGCAGAAGCCATAAAGCTTCAGAAGGTTTCGGTGCACTGCCTTGCCAATCAGCCCCACTTCAGTTTGGAACTGGAGCTCGCCACCGGCATTCCTCTCTTTCTGAGTACCGTCCATGACAGGGATTGACAGCCTCAAGTGACAATAATGCATCAGTAGCTCTTGTCTTAGCCTATGCTCATTGAAGAGGCAGAGCACTACAATGAGGAAACATCACGAGTTCGTCATAGCGAACTCCTGCACAAGCAGAGCACCTAGTGGCTGGCTAGGCAGCGGACATTATCAAACTCAAACAAACTCAACTGAAAGATAGATAAGTGACTATCTGCAGCTATATCTGCTCTCAAATGGAGTGGGATAAGCCATAAACTCAAGTCGCACCTTGAGTCGTTTAACAGCAACAAGTGTGCCGTTGTCTAGCTTGCCCTTGTACACCTTGCCGAATCCCCCCTTTCCCAGCACATTTTTCTCGTCAAAGGCGTTACATGCAGCATACAGGTCCTTGAAAGCATAACGCTTGAGCTGTCCGAGGTGAGTATCAGGATCTTTGTCTGCAATCGTGATAAAGTCATGGTCAGATTTCCAATCAAGTGCTCAAAGAGTCCTCTACACTTGCATGTGTTGACCGCTTCAACAAGGTTCAGCTTCTGAGAGATAGAAACCAAGCTCAAAGTTTACATCATAGAGCACTGCATTGTCTGCATACCAAAGTACTCATATACAATATCTTCCTCTAGGGGAGGCTTGCGCTTCCGCATGTAGCAGTAGACAAGGACTGAAAGGCCAATGGCTGCCGCAATCACGCCAACCACAGCACCAACAATTGCACCGATGCTTCCACTGCCACCTCCTACGGACAAGCACTCTTCCTCGTGTCAGTACGACACCCTCCAGCGCCATGCTTGATAGGCACTGATCTTGACCAGCAATGCCAGTTTAACCCAGCTTGATGCCAGGGTTCAAAGTATACAACACTCTCACCAAACCCGTTGCAGGCCTCTCCGCACTATCCATAAGCTTCCCTTCCACTGAGGAAACAAGCTCTGCAGGGCAGCTTTCAGGAGGCGGAGAAGTTGTGACCACTGGTACCTGAGGATGCTGGTGCAGGAGATGGGGCTGCAGTTGGAGGTGCTCCAGTTGGAGGAGGAGGTGAAAGCATCTCGCCTGGGCAAAGCTGGAGCCCAATCGAGCCACGGCACAAGTTTGGATTCCCGACAAACCTGGACATCAGATAGCCATTGAGGGACCAAGGAAAGCGGCACTGAGGAACACTCTCTGCAAGTATGGTAGATGATAGAAGCAGGCACAGAGAAAGTGCAAAGTGCAGAGTGTGAATTGTCAAGCTCTCAAAACATAAGCTCTTCAGATAGCTGCTCAATACAACAAGCCTCAAATTGGATTGCACGTAAAGCTGCTGAGGTTTTGGCTTATTCTGAGGTGCAGTAAAGGGCAGGCTTCAGACTCACGGAAGAGTACCAAAAGTGCCAAGTGTCCCATTTGTTGGTACAGGTCCCGACAAGTTGTTGTAAGTTAGGTTTCTGCACCCAACCTCCAGCAAATTGAGGGACTGACGATACATTGCCAATATGCACAGTCTCCCTGCTGCAAGAATAACAAGCCTTAAATGGCCGATGTCAACCGTGGTTCCCAGCAGCCAGCTCGGAAAAGATAGAGAGCGGCAGCAGATGCAAGCAAGGAGGTGTGCAGGGAGACGTCAACTACGACTTACAAGACTTGGAGCGGCAAATTGTTTAGAGATGTGGGGATGGACCCGGAGAGATTGTTGTGGTCCAGCTTCCTGTACCAGAACAGGTTGTTTGACCGCTAGGTTCAGTAACTTTAGCTTGACAGCAATGTGGAAGTCATCCACCACGATAACCAAGCACCTACCACCCCCCCCGCCCACCTCACACCCCCCTTCCCATACCCCCCACCCCACCATGCCATTAGTGGAGACAACCATGCCAGTAGAGCTGAAAACTATGTATTGTGGCATTCAGCTGACTCACAGGGACTCGAGCCCTCGGAGCTGGCCGAGGCTGGCAGGTATAGAGCCCGTGAACATATTCTCCTCGGCCTCAAGGCTGATCAAGTTGGTCAGGTTGCCGAGCTCCGATGGCTGCATCGAGATAACTCACAGTCAATGATCGATGTGCAACTGACAACACAGTTACAGACATACATATTGGCAGCGCCTGCAGTTTCCTACTGCTATGCAGTGGCTATCACATCGTGACCCTAAAGTAAGAGTCTGTCTAGGTGAGAACTTGACTACATGCTAAAGTCTATGATTGCGTAATATCGTGCCGATGAAGAGGCGAGTCAAATGTCCTAGGCAATGCCCCAAGACAACACTATGCAAAGGTTGGCTCAAGCCAAGGCATGCATGCAAGCACCAGGGGCCCGCGAAGAGAGTTGTTGTATAGGAGCCTGCACATTTGGTCAAATGCCACCAGGAAGTCAATATGGACATTGCAGTCAACTCTTATGCTTCCGTGGTGGAGCACATGCATCCGCAACCTCGCACGCAATGTGGACATTGGACAGAGAGCCTGACACGCTTTGGACATGCACTGAAGTCGAAGGACAGGAGTCAGAACTTACAGGTACTGCAGCTGGGGCAGCATGCCGATGCTAGGATCCAATGTGCCAGAGAGGTCTGACTTAGACAAGTCTCTGCACCGCCATCATATGGCCAACACAACAAGAACATCGTCTCATACTGCTCCCGCGGCCAGAGTGCAGGGGGATGGTAACGACCAGTCAAATAGTACCTCTGATTGGCCTGGCAGAAGCCAAGTAAGCCTTTGCAGATGCTACAGACGACATTGACGAGGAGGACATGCGTCGGGGACGGGAGCCAACATCCAGCCGCAGGCTGATGATTGCCAGGGGGGGAGGATAGCTATTACACTTACCAGGAATTCCCTCTTTTCTGGAGCAATTTACATAATCACCACTCTTACCTAAGGTGGGGGGCTCGGCAGAGCGAAGGGGACTGACAGGCGCGTGACGAGGTCGTCGCTGGAGCAGGTGACGTGGTACCAACTGCAGGGGTTGGAGAGGGAGTCGTCCCAGCTGTCGAGCTTCTGGCCGGGGTCCACGAGCTGCTGCTTCACGCGGATCAGCGCTTCCACTGCCGGGAGGCGGGGCAGCAGTCCCAGAAGGCGCGAGAGAGAGGCCAGAGGAGGAGGAGGGGCAACGTCAGGCCCGCTGCGCTCCAGAGCCGGCCGGCGAGAGCCGGCTGAGACGAACGACTCGGACTGCGAGGCCGTGGCTACTGGCCGGCAGAGCGCCGCGCAGCGAGTGCGGCCATGTGCGTCATTGCCATGTCGTGGCGCTGGCGGCGCGCCGCCGCCGGACGTGCCCGTCGCAGGCCTGCGGGGCCCTGCNCGGCGGGCCCCGGCGGCCCCGGCCATCGCCGGCGCGGCAGCGCCCTCCCGCCGCCACGGCCGCCACGCCGTCGGACACTCAGGACTTGATCAGTACGGGCAGGCAGGCAACCGGCGCGCCGGGCCGTGGGGCTCGCCGTCGAGACCCCCCGTTGACATTGCGAGGAAGAAGTGCCCGCCCATTGAGAATAGGGGCTGGAAAAGCCAGCCCAAAAGAATGAACAGAGTACGAAAGAAAGCGCGGCCAGATTGACTGGTGGCTGGGAAAGGCCAGCCCAAAAGAATGGACAAGGTCTGAGGGAGCCTGAGTGCGAACGACTAGGACTGAGACATCAGCCAGGGAGAAGGTGCTCGCCCATTGAGAAGAGGGGCTGGCAAAGCCAACCCAAAAAGAATGGACAATGTAACGCTCAGTAACCCAGTACGAGGAGGGGGCCAGGAAAAGCGCTAAGAAAAACAAGCACACAGAAACAAAGCAGCTACAGTTGACATTTGCGTCCCCGGCGGTTCTTTTCCGCGGCCGATGACCCGGGGAGATCCACCCACAGTGCTAGAAGAAGAAGCGCGGCCAAATTGACTGGGGCTGCAGTGGGTGGATCCCGGCTTCAACGTCGCCGGGTCCCTCGCTCAAGTCTTCCGTATGCGTTTGGCCGTCTTGATGCAGCGGTCCCTTGCCTTCGCGGTTCACTTGCGCGCAGGCCGAGCTTTGGCGGCGGCCTCCGGCTTCCGTCAGGGCGACGTCTTTCCGCCAGCTAGCTACTCGGCCTTGCATCTCCTGACTAGAGGTTAGGTTACTGAGCGTTCCCTGGCTGATGTCTTAGTCCTAGTCGTTTGCACTCAGGCTCCCTCAGACCTTGTCCATTCCTTTGGGCTGGCCTTTTCCAGCCACCAGTCAATCTGGCCGCGCTTCCCACTGCAATGTAAGTCTACCGTTTCTTATGGCCGTCAATCGGGCCGCGCTTTTATTTTTATGTGATGGGGCAGTCACTGCTGGACACTGTTGACAATTGCTGCTACCTAGAACTACCTAGGGCCACTCTACACTTGGTCGGTTGGCTACACGCGTGCTGACCACCACCGGGGCAAGGGGGAGAAAGTGCTCGCCCATTGAGAATAGGGGCTGGAACAACCAGCCCGAAAAAGAATGAACAGAGTACGAGTACGAGCACGGAAGCGCTAAGTAACAGAAACAAAGCTGCTACGAGACACTCAGTAACCCCTGCTAAGCAGCCGCAGATCAGAGATGCTGGGCTCCTGGAAGTGGGTCCCCTGGCCAGAGCCAGAGGCAGCAGCGAGGGAAGGGGGAGGTCGCCGCCACGGAGGCCGAGGCGGGCCGAGGGGGAGGGCGGGTGGTCGAAAACTCGGCACCTCCTCGTGAGGAAGGAAGCGCGGCCAGATTGACTGGTGGCTGGGAAAGGCCAGCCCAAAGAAATGGACAAGGTCTGAAGGAGCCGGAGTACGAAGGACTGGGGCTAAGACATCAGCCAGGGAACGCTCAGCAAGGGCCGGGAACTTGACCACCCTCGTGGCACACGGCGCCGTTTCTTCCTTAACGGGGGTTAAAGGCGTCCTAGTCGGCGCCAGATGTGCAAACGGCGCGTTCTTCCTCCTCAACGGGGGCAAGAGGCGCCCTAGTCAGCGCCCGATGTGGCGCCTCCGTGGCGAGTGACCGTGACCTGCCTCCAGGAATCTGCCGAATATGGCAAACCTGAGGAGGTCATGGGGAGCCATTTGCTTGCCCTCCATCTGCACAGCGGAGGACGTGTGCCGCCAGCTCCGGTTCATCCGTCGTCCGTTGTCCGCACGCGCACTGCAGCACTCCTTGAAGACAGGGCGGGAGAAGTTCCAGGAGGCGATGGACGGTCGTGCGGAAGGTCTCGTCTGGCACATATAGGGCGTCATACACCAAAAGAGCCCCTTCGGACCTTGTCAAATCTTTTCGAGCTGGCTGTAGAGCCGGTCAAGCCCGCCGAAAATGTGTAACCATGCTAAGACGTGCTATTAGAGCATTGCTTAGATACAGCAAGGGATGCGGACTTGTTATGGCTTTGGATCTTCTAGCACACGACATTGTACTTGGCGTGCTGGGAACGCTGACCTTGAGTCGCAGGCAGAACCCTAAGCCCTAAGCCCTCCGCACCTCAGATCCTGAGCACTTCGACCCTCAACCCTGCGCCCTAAGCCCTAGAAGCGAGAGTAGGCGGCATGGAGAGAAAGAAAGAGAGAAAAGATGGTTCCAGTAGGGGCGGTGGGTGTGAGAGGCCAGCCCAAAAAAAAACAATAAAGTTCGAGGGGGCCAGAGAAAAGGTCAAAGCACAGGGAGTCAAGTAGCCACGAGGCACTCAGTAACCTCAAAGGAAGACTCTTCCAGTGGAGGGCGATGGCTGGGATTGGCCAGCCCAGAAATCTAATGAGTGAATCGTTGGGGCCAGAAAAGCCTTTATTGCACAAAGCCACTCAAGTGGCCACTGGGTGCTCAATATCCTCTATCGAGCAGCCCCGGGTCAGAGAAACTAGTCTCCGGGTAGCGGGTCCCCTGGCCAGAGCCAGAGGCGGTGCCGTGTTTGCGAATCCTGGTTCACACTATTGTAAAAGGTGACGTGCCTCAGATTTCCACGTATGCAGCCACCTCACCATGCCTAGTCAGATCGACAGCAGATAAGCCACCGACGAAATATCTCAAGCCAACCTTTATAGAGGAAGTGCGCGCCCATAGAGAAGAGGGCTGGCAAAGCCAGCTCAAAAATAATGGACAGTGTCCAAAGCCAAAGAAAGAGGTGCCGAAGCCTCACAACGACGACATCCACCAAGGCCCGTGGTCCTCCACCAGATTGCACGCCCACAATGTCAATGTTGCGGCGGTGATGACGTCCCTGGGGATTCGCGATTGGTAGACATGATGTTGTTGACTTCCACGACTGCGCGGTAACCAGCGTCGAGCATCAAATCCGCCAGGGCATCGCGAAGGAGGTTGTGAATAGGCAGTCGCTGGCTGGATCTTCTTCAGCGGCTTGCCCGTCAGGCCATCGACCGTTGACCGGGTCAGCTAGGGGGAGGTGCCCGGCTTCAACGCTGCCGGCTCCGTCGGCGCAGGTATTCCGCATGCGGCGCTCCCTGGCTCATGCCGTCCGCACGCGAGCAGGCCGCGCTATGGCTGCTGCCTCCGGGTCTAGGCGGAGTGCCTCTTTCCCGGCTGCGGACTTGCCTCTGCTTACCCGTGGCTACTGAGCTTTCCTTTGCGTCGTCTCGTGTCTGGCTTGGCCAGCCCCTCTTCTCTCAGGGCGCGCCATTTCTCCCAGGCCTTGCACAGACCTTTGAGCTGGCTGTTCACAGCCCTTGCCCCCTTGCCAGCCCCTTGCCAGCCCCTCTTCTATGTGGACGAGCACCTCTCCTTTGGGCGAGCCACTTTCAATCTTTCTTGCTTTAAAAGAAGGGCGCATATTCTTTCCTCTACCCAATTTCTTTTCTGACTTTTGAGGCTCCTCAGTGAGATTGACACCTCGCGCGCCGCCACCTGCGCAGCTGCCGCCGCCTCTGCCGCGCCGCCGAGACGCTGGCTCTGGCACCGGCCACAAGGTCGCGCTCGTCTGAGCATGGCAGCCGTTCTGACCAGCGCAGCCGCGGCGCTCGTCGCCGTTGCGCAGCTCGGTTGCTTCGCCTCCGCCGCCGGCGACCTTGAGTGAGCCGCCCGTCCTCCTCCTTTCCACTTGTGGCCACTTGAGTCGCTGTGTGCGACTTTTCTGGCCCCTGCAGACTTCGTTGTACATTATTCTGTCTGGGCTGGCCGATCACAGCCATCGCCCCCTACTGTAAGAGCCTTTCTTTTTTCCAGAAGGTCTGGTCTGGTCTAGTCTAGTGGGTTTCCGGACTACCACAGCGGTGCCAGACCTGAGCCGCGGGCACGTTGCGCCTGCCCGTCCTCTCCGTATATTTTGCCACATTACCCACCTCCGCTCCTGGGGCGGCATGCACTCCAGCGTCACTCTGCGTGGCCTCCGTATTGCCCCGCCCGCTAACTGCCATCGCTCCTCCGTCCCGCAGCTCTGACAAGGCCGCGCTGTTGGCATTCAAGGCCGGCATCACAACCTATTATCGGCTCTCACAGTGTGGGACCCACTGACCTTACCCCATGCGGCTGGCTTGGTGTTGCATGCAACGCCACCACGCCCGGCGGCTCCAGGCAAGAGCTTTGTCTCGAGCCCTGCCCTTCACTAGCCGGTTGCTGCGACATGTCAAGGCACCACAAGCATTGGGGTCCCGGCGGCAGCCGGTGGCAAGGTTGTGGCCCTGAAGGGCTCGCCTCCTCTGCGGCCTCTCGCCAGAACCTGCGGCAGTGGCTGCATATCGGAGGGCTTCTGAAACAGCAGCGTTGTTGTTAGCTCATTGCAAGGGGGAGCATCATTCCCAAGAGTCAATCAAGCTCAGCTTCCTCCACCACTGGCCACTATTGTCTACCTGCAGGCGAGTAGTTGGGCTCGACTTGTCCAATGGGCAGCTGGAAGGCCCGTTGGCATCCAACCTCGGCAATATTGGCAGCTGTGCTACGTGAATCTGACCGGGAACGTGCTGTCGGGCTCCATCCCTGCGGCGCTGGGCAGCCTCCCGTACCTTTGCGTCCTCCGCCTCGGTGGCAATAGGTCAGCATGCCTACGCTTCTTGATTTCTCTCAGTCGGTTCTTAGACAGTAGCTGTACAGAAGGTGCATAATAAGTGAAGAAAATGCTTTCATCTTCTTTGCAATGCAGCCTTACTGGTTGCAAATTCTTTTACGCTTCACAACTCATGCCGCCTTTTGCATAGTCCCTTGCTCCTTTTGCTATGTGTGTGGTGCTCATCTTTCATCCTCACTCTCACATTATACTGTGGGTGTCCTTGGGTTACTGCTGCAGTTTGTCAGGTCCCCTGCACCTGAGTTCGGAAAGTGCACTCAGCTGCAAACTCTCAGCTTACAAAACAACAGGTATACATCACTGCTACTTGTAACAAGCAATATCCATATCAGTTCTTCTATCATCAGGGCCCAGATTGAGAATATCTCCTCAAAGGTATGATTATAACAGAGACGACTGAGGCTCTTTGGTAGCAGCTTGAATGGCACACTGCCAGCATGATTGGGCAAGCTTACGTACTTGCAAGAGGTATTCCTTGGAGACAATGAGTGAGTGGATAAACCCTTGGTTGCTAGTAGTGTAGTTGTGTTTCTAGATGTGGTCCTTGTATGCCTAGCTTTCCTCCGACAAGGAAGGCACATGTCAGCAGATACATGGACTGTAGACAAGCTGCAAGTCGCTAAGCGGCTCACTTACATTTCCTGGCAGGTTAAGTGGTCAACTGCCGTCCCAGTTAGCAAGACTTGTGCTGCTCACACAGCTCCGGTTGGATGGCAACAACCTCTGTGGACCCATTCCGCCGACCTTCTCCAATTTCAGTAACTTGCAAGTGCTGATGATGGACAACAACATTTTCTCTGGCCCATTTCCAGAGTGGCTTGGCATGCTGAGCAGTGCAGTTTTTTTATTTCCAAGTCACAACAGCTTGAAAGGAGGTGCACCTGCAAATAGTCGTAAGCTGCAGAGTGAAGAATTTCTCAGACAATCTCCTTACAGGCAGCCTCCCCTCAGAGATTGGAGATTTAAGCAAGCTCACCGTATTATCAGCTGCGAACAACTCATTCAGTGGGCCCATACCAGAGGAGATTGGCAATCTGCTGGATCTTGCCTATCTCCACCTTTCAAACAATGAACTCAATGGCGGCATCCGGGCGTCCTTTGCAGACATCAATCTCATTGACTCTCTCAACGTCTCTAATTACCAACCTCAGTGGGCCCTATCCCTGGTGGTCGTATTGGTCAATACAACAGCAGCTCCTTCTCTGGTAATGCAGACTTATGCGGCGGCCCTTATCTGGCCTGTGGAAGTCCTCCTTCCTTTCCACCTCCAGAGGACGAATCGTCATATCTTGGAGGCCTTTTTGGGGGGGCAGTTGGCGGCATTATTATTGGGGCTGTTGTGACCCTTTTCCTCCTGTTGCTTGGACTGCCTTTGCTGTGTTGCTTAGCTCGGAAGAATGACAAGACTGTGACAGACAAGGAGCGAAGCACTCAGAGCTTCTGCTCCAAGATGTCCAGTACTAAAGATAGACTTCAAGGTCCATTCACCACTGAGGAGCTCATGGATGCCACTGAGAACTTCAATGGTATTCACATAGTCAGCACAGAGGGCTTTAGAAAATATAGGTACAGACATGACGGACGTAAAACTGTTGATTGAAGCTTATCATCACGCCCGCCCTGCTTGCAGGTGGTTTTCTTTTATGGTGCTTGTTGTCCCGGTCTCTTCCATGTTCTACGATCCGCAAAGTCGTCAAGCTACTGAGATTACGGTATTGCTGAGCAGTGCGCAGATGAAGGACGGGCAAAAGTATTCAGTGAAGAGGCTAGCGCCAGACAGAAAGCAAGGTCTGAGAGAGGTGCAAGCTGAGGTGGAGATACTGAGATGCATTCATCACCGCAATTTGGTCAAGCTACGGGGCTGGTACATTCCAAAGGACAGCAACATGAACATGCTGCTCATCTATCCATTCTTGCCTGGCGGGATCTTGAACAAATGGTGCACGGGGGAATGGGCGTGCCTTCAAAGCCAGAGGGATTTGATCACTGGTCTGCACGGGTGAAGGTCATGCTGGGTGCGGCGGTTGGGCTGAAGTACCTGTATCATGACTGCAGTAGTCGGGTGGTACATAGGGACGTAAAGCCAAGCAAAATCTTATTGAAAGAGCATGGTCAAGGGTATTTGGCAGATTTTGTGCTTGCACGAATCCTGCAGAAGCATGACACACACGCATCAACCATGGCTGCAGGTGATTTGTCCAAGCACTCAAACTTCTATGTGTGCTGTCATAGGCCTCTCTGGCATCATGCAAAAGGATGAGCTGCTCATTAGATGTGTTGCCTCCTGCTGGTCACGGCACCTCAGACCCTCGCAATTACAACGAGTCATCTTTCCTGCAGCTCGTAAATACAACTTCATGATGCACATCTGCAGGGCACGATTGGATATTTAGCTCCAGACTACGCTGAGCTGGGCCAATTGACTGAACGCAGCAATGTCTTCAGTTTTGGGATCATGCTTCTGGAGATAGTCACTGGCAAACGTCCTGTTGACCCTTTTTTTCCAGAGTGATGATGTGAGTGGGGGCAACTTGACCCACTTCAACGAGCCTAGCATCTCCGACCTGCGGCTGCTTAGCAGAGGTTACTGAGTGATTCTCCTGTAGCTCTTTAAATTTTGTCCATTCTTTTTTGGCTGGCTTCTGGCAGCCCCTCTCTTCTATGGGCGAGCTCAATCTCTGCCGGCGGGGCAAGAGAATGCGGCTGCTGATTTTCAGAAGCGGCTGCTGATGTTAAAGAATCGGCTGTAAACTGCCAGCCAGATGCATACAGGTGTTCATGACGGAGCCAAAGGCTAGGCAGACAGGGCGCCCTTAATACCCCCGTGTCAGCAGTCCGTTGGGCGGATGAGCTGAGGGGAGGAAGAGCAACCCCGCTGCGCAGAGCAGAGGCTGCTGCAAGGGCGCAACCAGCCCGGCGATGCAAAGCAATCGCCTGGGATCGCTGTAGGCACATAGACAAACGCATTCGGTAGCAGGACACAAGACCCAAAGGCACCGAGCCACTGGGAAGGGCTGCACCCTGTTCCTGGCGCCGCTGGTTAGCTTGAGAGGCCAGCAGCGAAAGTAACGAGGACCACCGACCCCCGTAACAGCCATGGATGTCCATGGTCAGGGAGTAAAAGGTATCAACCGCCAGGTGGTCCTTGTACTTGTGCAACTTCTTCTGTCACCTTCACGGTACAGCCGGTCTCAGAAGTAATGGGGCCCTTCGGCCGGAAGCTGTCGGTTAGGACGACGTCCATGAGGAGCCGGTTGCCACCTCCCAGGGGGACGCCAACCAGATCGACACGCCTCGTCCGAGGGACCCCGTTTGCAGAGTTGGACGGGCATCACCCCGGTGCTCTCCACCGCCACTTGCTATCCCGCCTCCTTAACGATGCCATACATGGCGTCACGTAGGAGGTTGTGGGAGCCGTACGCTCAATGCCCCTGGCACACCTGAGCATGTGGTCACCCATGAGCAATGCATCATGCTCAATAAGCCCACATTCACATTGGGCCACCCCTGCCAAGCACAGGGATGGTAAGCCAAGGCGGCGCATAGCATCGCAAAACAAAGCATTTTCCATTCGCAAGCCTGCATGCAAAGGCAAAGCGCGGAGCCACTCAGACGCTCCCAGAGACGAAACAGATAGGAGCCGAGCCTGGCCTCGAGCATCCCCTTGGAGGAGACGTCGGAGATGCTCCAGTGATTGCTCGTCTGCAGCACGGGAAATCCGCGATTGAGCCTTAACAAAAGATACGTCAGCCCAGGTAGCAAAAGATACAGGCTCATTCACCAGAGGCGGGTATGCGGCAAAGAGGTCCTGTTGGCATGCTTTGAGAGTCACTTGGAAAGGCAGACTCCCCTGGACCACGTTACTGATGTGAGACGCCAATACACGTTGTTGCTCAAGGAGGAATCGTCCAGATATGGACGAAGCCACTTGAGCCCAGCTGCCAAGGTACGCTGGTCTGCATAAGCGGACCAAGGGGCGACAACCAAGCTCACCGTGGCGTATGGGCAGCGTACATTGCACCAGTGCTGCTGGAGACTGCTCTAGGAGTGGGTGAGCAATCAGATCAGCAAGGCATTGCTGAAGCTTGACATCAATGGATGCATAGATAGCATCCAAGCTGACCGACGGTGGGACCGTACGCAGGACATAGCACGGCCGCTGCGCCACACTCCTAATCAAAATGGCCACTGCCAATTGAGAGTCCCCAGGGCTGGGGAGCTCTGGCAGGACCTGCATGTATCCTTGGAGACGAGCAAGGACAGCACCCTCCGAGAAAGACGGGTCCCCTAGTGGCACTCCCAAGATCCTCAAGCCGCCCTCTGGAGTCTGACAAGCTGTCGGCAACGAGGGGAAGAGGGAAAGAGTGATGCCAATGGGGGACCAGGCAGAGCACTTAGCCGGATTGACCCCAAGCCCGATAAGCTGGAGCTGGTGCTGAAGCGTGCCGAAAGCTCGCAGCACCTCCGATGGGAGGCCGAGGAGCTTTGTATCATCCGCATAGCTCGGGAGGAGAAGGCCAGGGTGAGCGCTCGCCGTGTTGAGCAAAGCACGGTGATGTGCCAGAGCGAAGAGGAAACCACCGATTGGATCACCTTTGCGTGTCCCCGTCTTTGACTGCAGAACAGCGAAAGAAGTCCCTGACTCTCACAACAATGCAGATGGCGACCCGTACATGCAGCGGAAGTGAGGGAGGAGGGTGGGAAAGTACTGCCTTAGCTCCTTGGCAATAACCTGCCGATCCACGGAGTTGAAGGCGTTCTGTACGTCCACGCTTAAGGCCAGCCAATGGGGGTTGACATCCAGTGCCGCTCGTACCCCGTGCACCAGGGTCTCAGCGCCAGCACGCATCTCAGCCCCAATATGGTGGGGATGGAAGTGCGCCTGGGCATCGTCCTGGATCTGCATGATTAGGGTGCGCCCCACTAGGCGCGACAGGACCTCCCCCATCGAGATAGGACGCACTCCCCCGCTGTCCTTCTGCAAAGCAATGAAATTGCTTGTGCAGAGGACTGCGCCTATTCGATGGGTGAGGTGTCCACGCGCAATATGTTGCGCAACCCTAAGCAGCAGATTGGAATCCTCCGAGTCGTCCTCCCCATAGAGCTCCCGCAAGTGCTCAAAGAGCATGCCCGATGGACCCCCGGCGACTGCCTTGCGGCTACTCACAATCGCCCGACGGAAGACAGCCGGGTCCAGGTCCACCGGTTGAGCAGGCGTGAAGCTCTCCATCCATGAATCTAATCCTCGCTGGGCCGGAGGATGGAGCTGCTCGAGTGCGGCCAAGGTTGCGGCATCATGCGGTGCTGGTGTGGAGGGCTCCAAGGCTTGGGCAGCCCTGGCAAGGTCGCCGGCTCGGCAAATCCGAATGGCACGTCGCTTGCCCGCCTCCTTGACTTCCATTTCCGACATGGTGGGCCGATAGTTGGCTTGCGCGAGTTGCGCAGCCGCTTGGTGCTTTGCAAGTAGCAGCTGCCACTCCCCACCTTCAAAGAGGTGGAGGCGCAGCAGCAGCTCCTTGCGACCTGCCTTACCCTGCGGCAGGCGACCAAGCAAGAATCGCGGAAACAACACAAACACAGCCCATGCAGCCTCATCCTCGCTGTCACGAGCCAGACGTGTCAGGAGGGGCCGAAGGGCTCGCCGTATGTGGGGCCGGGCCCAGTACGGGATGTGTCGTAGGAGCTTCGCGTTGGTCGTCCGCAGGATCTCGGTTAAGGAGGGATTGAGGGAGCTGGCCAAAGGGGCGTGAAGTTGCTAGGTCAGAACAGGGGGAGGATGGATCACTCAGTAGTTACGAGTGAGGAGCCTCAGATCCGACAGACTAGCTGCCGGAAAACTATGCTAAAGAGCTTCACCCGGCAGGAGTCCGTTGCCCGGAACTCAAACCGGCGCAGTCGCAAGGCAAGCTCGATCCTGCTTATTCTCTTTTATGATGATTGTCTCGCAGAGAGAAGCGACGCACTACGTCCTCGAAGGTATCGTCTCAGCATGTTCCAAGGGATAAAATGCTACAAGAGCAGTGGCTGTGGACCGTCACTTACAGACATGAGACCACTTTTATGCTGAAGTTTGTCACTTTCTCTGTACAAAGTGCTCCTTTCATAAGATGTACACTGAGGAAAATCGACCTCAGTCGTTCTACTTTGCCAGTGACTTGCTGTTGCGTACGTACTTGCAAAGACCCTGGCACCCTTCACCCGGTCCGGCAACTCGTCAGAACCTGGCAGGAAATCGGTGTCTATCTTGGTTGCCTGGGGCCTTTCAGGCGCTGATGATGGCACGCGAGAGTGCCATGAGCCGTCCGGGAGTGGAGCCTAGAGCTCCGCACAGCTGAGACAGAGAATGCATGGTGGTAGCGCCGGTGTCGACGAGGACATGAAGGGAGGGCTTAGGCTGCATAGCGAAGATGCACCCATTACAGAACTGGGGACCTTCAAGGCGATGAGGAGAGGCAAACGCACCGCCAGCCCTTTCCCTGATGTGGTCTGTCGGATGCGACAGAGTTGAGAGCTGTCGCGTGCTAATGTGCCTGCCGCCTGCAGTCCCTAGCCAGTTGGCCCGGCCAGTAGCAGCCCGAGCATCTCCTACTGGCCGCGACGTCACGCGAGCGGGAGCGTCTGCCGGGGGCAGCGGCGTGGCTCCAGGCCCTCCCCCCTCAACGACACCCTCACCCTCCCGGACGAGGTGTTCCGTAGTGCCGTCCACCGGCTCCTAGGCCTACCGCCGCCATGTCTCCAGGGTGTGCGTCAATGTGAGTGTGGCGAGTGCGGGGCCGAGCCTGGAGAGCTGGCTGCTCATGTTCTGCGCTGTTCCCACGGCGGAGAGCGGACAGCGGCCCACGACCGCCTCCGCGACGCGATGCATGGCATCCTGTTGGAGGCGGGCTTCTCCGTGGCAGCGGAGCACTCCGGCATCATGCCGGTCCAGGAAAGGGCCGACGGTCTCCACGCCCGGCGTGTAGACCTGGTGGCCACCCCACAGGCCGGCGGGCCACGTCTTTTCCTGGACGTGGTGACCACTGATGCCTACGACCGCTCACACCCAGCTCAATGTGCCACCAAGGCTGGGTATGCGGTCGCCTGCGCTGCGCGGGCCAAAAAGCTGAAGTACGCAGATCATCCGCGGGAAGATGAGTTCTTCCCGTTGGCCATTGATACCCATGGGGCGCTGGGCGCTCGGTGGCTCGACCTGCTCACCCAGCTCGCCCGCCTCACCATCGCCCGTCGCTTCCATGGGGAGCCGGTGGCCTTTCCTGCAGTCGGGTCGCTGGCGCAAGTGTATCGAATGCGCCTGGCCGTCTCGCTGCAGAGGTCTAGGGCCCGGGCGTTGCACCTTCGTGCCGGCAGAGCCCTCGCTGCTGCCTCTGGCTCTGGCCAGGGGACCCACTTCAACGAGCCTAGCATCTCCGACCTGCGGCTGCTTAGCAGAGGTTACTGAGTGATTCTCCTGTAGCTCTTTGGATTTTGTCCATTCTTTTTTGGCTGGCTTCTGCCAGCCCCTCTCTTCTATGGGCGAGCTCATTCTCTGCCGGCGGGGCAAGAGAATGCGGCTGCTGATTTTCAGAAGCGGCTGCTGATGTTAAAGAATCGGCTGTAAACTGCCAGCCAGATGCATACAGGTGATCATGACGGAACCAAAGGCTAGGCAGACAGGGCGCCCTCAATACCCCCGTGTCAGAAGTAGGAAGTCAGATGAGCTGAGGGTAGGAAGAGCAACCCCACTGCGCAGACCAGAGGCTGCTGCAAGGGCGCGACCAGCCTGGCGATGCAAAGCAATCGCCTGGAACCGCTGTAGGCACATGGACAGACGCATCCGGTAGCAGGACACAAGACCCACAGGCACCGAGCCACCGGGAAGGGCTGCACCCTGTTCCCGGCGCCGCTGGTCAGCTTGAGAGGCCAGCAGCGAAAGTAACGAGGACCACCGACCCCCGTAACACCCATGGATGTCCATGGCCAGGGGGTAAAAGGTATCACCCGCCGGGTGGTCCTTGTACGTGCTCAACTTCTTCTGTTCGGCCACCTTCACGGCATAGCCGGTCTCAGAAGTAATGGGGCCCTTCGTCCGGAAGCTGTCGGTTAGGACGACGTCCGTGAGGAGCCGCTTGCCACCTCCCAGGGGGACGCCAACCAGATCGACACGCCTCGTCCGAGGGACCCCGTTGCGGAGACTTAGAAGATCTGATCTTAGAAGAAAGCTCTAAAAGCCAGCCAGGTGCATACAGAGGGTGTTGATTGCTACATAAGCTCCCTTTCGAACGTCTGCGCACCCGCGCGCCTCTCTACATAAACGGAGCTACAGGCTAGCAGACAGGGCGCTCTTAGCACGCCCGTGCCAGCAATGGGAAGTCAGGTGAGCTGAGGGGAGGAAGACGCAACCCCGCAAGCCAGAGGCGAGGAGCAAGCAAGCCGGGGCAAGGAGGCCTCTACGGGACAGGCGCGAATATATCCTCCTGCCAAGCCAGGCGAGGCATCGTGGCGGAAAGCCAGGGGCAGGCGCCCCATCAGAGCAGCGTTTGTGCATGCCACACCGTACACGCTCCCACTGGGAGATGGCACTGGCAAATGGCCTTCGTGCTCTCCGCTTCTCGTCTCATCTGGACCTTGTCATGCTCTCGTGGGCCAGCCCTTCACAGGACATGCTTTTCTGATAGAAAAGCTTCTTCTCCATGACCGGCTCGTCTGTGGCTCCGCTACACAGTCATCAAATATGCACCTGGCTGGCTTCTACGGCCGCTCATTCAGTATCAGCAGCCGCATCCCCCAGCAGTAGGTGCAGCGCGGCACTGGGAGGATGCCTCGGGCTCCGTGGGAGCGCCTGCGAGGAGGCGCCTCGACAGACCCCACTGGCGCGGCTGTAACTATCTTCCAGGCCTGCGGCAGCTGTCGTGCGATATCCCGTCGACTGCTTATTTGTGTCGATCTGACTAGGACAGTTGACCTGCTTGACACGCGTCCTACGGCTGAGTCACGCGTTCCAGATGTGAGACGAGTCGGGGATGGGAACCTCTTCCAGCCGGAAGTCAAGGCAACCGCTCAACCAACTCAACCCCAACGACGACGCGATACCAATGCGACGGAGCGATGACCAACGCGACGGAGCGATGACGACAACTTGGCGGAACGACAACGAACACGCGACGGCAAGGGCCCAAGCCCACGCGCGACTACAACCATCCGATTGTGGAACGGACGGCTGGAGGTCACCACCCGGGGACTGATTGCCCCCTGGGTCTTGTGGTTGGCCCACACTAAGCCCGTCATCCAACTTAGCCAACCAGCGTCGCCACAGCCAAACCTGGCCTATTAGGCAGCGATCGAATCTTTACGATGCCCTGCCTGCCAGGGCCAGCGGCCGCAGCAGCGCCGGTCCCGAGCCAAAGCGGGCACCCCAAGCCGAGCAGTCCGCTCGGCAAGCTTCACCCTCTTGCCCACGCCTGCGCCACCCGCGCCGGTGCCCGTGCCTGCGTCCCGAGAGCGTAGCGCGTAGAGCATACGGCAGACGGCCCCGCGCCTGCGTCCACGCCTGCACTCAGAGAGCGTAGCGCGTAGAGCATACGGCAGACGGCAGCTAGTGAACCTTAGCCTGGACCCGCGTACGACTGCGTGAAGTCTCCGTGACACTGCGGTAAGCAGTTGCTAATCTTGCCATATCTTTATATTGAGGCAAGGTGCTGCACTTAGTGCCTGCGTGTATATCCTTGCATGCTTGCATTAGTGCATTGGGTTACAAAAGCCGCGGTTCGAACTATACGTTACAAAAGCCGTGGTTCGAATTATACGTTACAAAAGCCGTGGTTCGAACTATACGTTACAAAAGCCGCGGTTCGGACATAAGCTACAAAATCCGCGGTTTGCACTATCAATTACAACAGTCGAGACCGAGTTACATGACCGAGTTCGTTCGATACCGCTTCGCTTGCCGACATCAGGAACATCAGGAACATCAACTGAGACTATCTCAGCAGGCTTCCTGTGATCGACCTTGTCATTGCTGGCTTTCCTTGTGAAGGCCTTAGCAATGCAAGATCAGGTCGAGGTTTTGATCATCCAAGTTCTGCATTGTTTTCCCCATGATCAAGATACTGCTGCATAATCGTAGTAGGCAGAGAAGATACATGGGTTATATTCTAGAGAATGTAGAAGCTGCCAATGACAAGAGGCAGGCGATGTATGATTTTCGCAGGGTGTTCCACATTTTGGGACCTTGCGTGACACTTGATGCTGCTAGGGTAGGCTCTCTAGCTGATAGGACACGCCTATTCTGGACAAACTTGGCACCCGCAGTTCTTCTCCAGGCTTGCATAAATTGACAACACCCTCCAAAGGATACACGGGTCGATCTGATCCTTGACGCTTGGCGGAAAACTCCAGCGGTTCCACGTTTTATTACCGGACACCCACTCAACAAGGCTGGTCATCATCGGCGCACATTGCCGACCTTTGTAGCCACTGACATGTCTGCAGCTTTTCGAGTTTCCGACCGAGGAGCTGTTGGGCAAGGCATGATTTTGATCAAGTCGGGGGGCTCCGACCAGTATGAGGCTCCTACACCA
Source organism: Spirogloea muscicola (assembly GCA_009602725.1). Taxonomy (NCBI): domain Eukaryota; kingdom Viridiplantae; phylum Streptophyta; class Zygnematophyceae; order Spirogloeales; family Spirogloeaceae; genus Spirogloea; species Spirogloea muscicola. Next base: position 25,280 of record WELB01000330.1, on the reverse strand, counting down.
CGGGAGCGTGAGAAATGCATGGGTTTTTACCCCGGTGACCTTACTCCTCACTTTTCTGATGTCACCAAGAATCGCCTCATAGGGCAGGCCTTTGACTTGAATGCTATCACCTGGCTATCTAGCGTGATACATCGCATACAGGCTCACTACAGGTGGATAGATTGCATGGCTGGCACTACGCCACTTACAGACTTGAACAATCGTATACTGAGTCTCTTTGATGCTCCCCTCCTTGGAGGCTCTGACGATGAAACAGACGAAACAATACTGCAGACGTAGCAATTACCATTTGTATCACTTGTTGCTTTTAGTTTATCTGCTACCTATGACTGGCATCTTGGTTCCCAACTGCATGCCAGGCAGAAGCAACAATTGATCCGAATGCTGCAGAACAATATTGCATGTTATGCTTTTTCAGCAACTGATTTGGGTACTTTTCAGGGTGCCAAGTTCAAGATTGACCTCAGCAATGACAAACCAATCTTCCGAAGACGGTATACTCTATCTCCTTTTGAAGATGACTTTGTACACAAGCGTTGTCAAGAATTGCTGACAATTGGTATGATTGAGCCTTCTAATAATTCTTTTGCAGCTCCCACTGTGCTTCCAGCCAAAAAGGATGAGCATGGGAGTTACACAGACCGGCGTATGTGTGGTGACTATCGTCTTTTGAATGCCAATACGCCACTTGATAGATATCCAATGCCGACACCTGAAGAAATTTTCAATCGTATATGTTCCGCTAAAATCTTTTCTGTTCTGTATTTGAGACAGGGTTTCAATCAAATCGAGATTGAGCCGTGCGACCGTCACAAGACGGCCTTCTGGGGTGTTGACCAACTGTTCCAATGGGTGAAAATGCCGTTCGGGTTGATAAATGCTCCTTCTATGTTCCAACGTGCAATGGATCAAGTGCTGAAAGGGGTTTAGTTTGCTCGATGTTACATTGATGACGTTTTGGTTTTCAATCATGACTTTGCTGAACATGTGACTCACATTGACTGTGTACTAAAACTGATACAAACTTCAGGCTTGAAGTGCCACCCTGGGAAATGCCGGTTTGCGCTTCCTGAAGTTTCGTACCTTGGTCATAACATCACGGAGAATGGACTTTCTCCTCAAACAAGTAAGGTGCAGGCAATTCTGTCCATTCCTGCTCCAACGAATCTTACATCTTTGAGATCTTTATTAGGACTTGCCAGCTTCTACCGTCGGTATATTGAGCATTTTAGCTCTCTGGCTCGTCCTCTGAATAACCTACTTCAGAAAAACAAGCAATGGCTTTGGGGTTCCGAGCAGGAAAACGCTGTTTGTCAGTTGAAGAGATCACTGACAACTGCTCCTGTATTGCGTCGTCCTAACTATGCCAAAGACTACCAGTTGCAGCCAGATTGGAGTAAACTCGGCATGGGAGCTGTACTTAAACAGCAGGATGAGAACCACCATGGTTACGTCATTGCATTTGCTATTCGTTCTAACAATGCTGCTCAACAAAACTACTCGGCATATGACGGCGAATGCCTTGCAGCTGTTTGGGCTATTACACATTTCAGGCCTTACCTAATTGGGCGTCGATTTACACTGTTTACAGATCATCAACCTTTGAAATGGTTGATGACCTCTACCAATCTGACTGATAAATTGGCTCGCTGGGCGTTACGGTTGCAGGAATACGACTTTGACATCATTCATAAGCCAGGGCTTCAAAATCTGGATGCAGATGCCCTCAGTCGCCACCCCATTCCAACAAGTGTGAATGATCATTTTGCTCTGATGTCTATAGCCACTGTTCCTGTGCTTCCCAGCAATCCTGCTTCTTATTTGGCTCGCTTCGCCAAGTATTCTCCAGTGGCTTGTGCTATTGATGCTCCTGATGATAGTTTCTTTTCAAAAGATGTATGGTTGGATGTTCCAGTTCTACATCATCTTCAGACTGGGACCTACCTACCCAATACTACTATCATCCAGAAGGATCGCATCAAGCACAGAGCTAAAAGATATGTTCGGCAAAACAACCAGTTGATGCGACCTCACGAGGATTATGGACATCAGGTTGTCCCTTCTCCTGTTTCACGCTTGCAACTCGTACAAGATGTCCATACCGACTATGGCCACTTCGGAGTTAAGCGTACGATTAGTCTTCTTATGCCTCAATTTTGGTGGTATGGGTTGACTGCCACTGTCAAGCAGGTTTTGTCACAATGTGAGGAATGTGATCGTATCCGCAGCACATTCTCTTTGAAGTCACCTGTTTTACATCCTTTACCAATTGCAGGACTCTTCTACAGATGGAATCTTGACCTAGCCGGACCGTTACGCAAAGGCGACGGCAAAGGCGATGACGAACGACCTTACATTCTGATTATGATTGAACACTTTTCAAAATGGGTCGAAGTTGCTATAATCCCAACGAAATCCACTGTATTCATCGCTGATGCTTTTCGCACTGCCGTGCTTACACGATATGGAGCTCCGGCAGAAGTACTCACAGATCGTGGCTCTGAATTTCAGGGTGACATCCAGAAGCTGTTGGATCAATCTTACATTGATCATCGTCTTACCTCTCGTGATCATCCACAAGCTGATGGATTGGCAGAAAGGATGGTGCAAACAATAAGAAGGGGTTTGCAAAAATATGTTCTGAGACATGGTTCAGCACATTGAGATTGATTTTTGCCATGGTTGGTCATGGGATATCGTCTGTCGAATCAGGTTCCCCTGTCCAAGTATGGTCCGTACTTTTTACTCTTCGGTAGACACCCCGTTATTCCTGCTAATATCAGCAGAGTTACTGATTTTGTTAAGCTCGATGACCCTGTGACTTAGCAGCAGGTTTGCACAGCACGTGGCAAATTCTTCCAATAACACATGCCAATGGCATTGGACAACCTGTGCATTGCACAGCATCGCGACACTCATCGGTATGCTACTGTTCGTAGTGGCAAGTATACACCTACCCCGAAAACTATTGATGTGGGTGACTTTGTGTATGTCAAGGTCACACCCCAAGACGCCTTAGATTCGTCAACCGGACCACTGATTTTACAGGTGGTGGAGAAACATCCTTCCGGTGTTGTTAAGCTTCGTGGCTCGTGCAATCGCATCATCAGCGATCATGTGCAGAACATTGCTCCTTGCCATCTTAGCAATCTAGACACCACCAGCTACAACTAAACAATGGGTTTCTGAGCAGTCTGCCAACAAGCTGATCAGGTGGCTGCAATGCTTTTGTGTTCTCATTGTAACAAAGGTTGGCATATCCACTGCCTCACTCCACCCATGACTTCTATACCGCAAGATGACTGGTTTTGTGTCAAGTGCTCAGATACTTACCCAACTTCTCATCCTGTGCCAGGACTCACAGTTGGGGGGGGTGGGAAATCACAGGTTCAAATTTGGACCTCTGATTTTTCCTTGTTGACATTGCGTGAGATGAACGATTGGTGACAATGGCCTCTCGACGGACTGCCTTCTTGTTGGCATGGCCAGCGCAACCACTTTCTTGTTTGGTTTGTGTATCACATAGCTCGTATACGTCAGCATTTGTCTCTATATCGGCCCAATCGACGCCATCTCGCATTGACGCCTTTGCGCATGACACAGCCCCTGCCTCGTCCACACCTCCGCCGCGATGGCCGACAGCCTCCTCAACCCCCACAACAGACATTCAGTCAGCGAGGCTGCGCCCCAGCAACTCTTTTAACATTGAAGCATACTACCTCTCATGATTCGTCTCTGTCAGCCTGCGTGTGCGTCATTCATTCTCTACACGAATGAGCATTTTACAACCGGTCAGTTTCATGTGCCATCATCTCACTGTCACAATTGTGACGACCATACTTGTGAGTGGGTACACCATAGCTGCTTTTGCCACCGCAGCAGAACGGGCATAGCTAAAATGAATCCCATTGATCACAATTCTACTGGGACGCAGATGGGACGCCGGCCAGGCCAAAGGGCTGGCCACCTCTCAGTTTCCCTCCTCCGTCACACCCTCACTCTCTCTTCTGCTCCCTCTCGCCATTCCCTTCAATGTCTGCCTTCTTTGTGCCCAACCATGCTCGCCAACCATTCTGACTCCCCTCTGACTCTTCCTATCCTCGCTCTATCGCCCTCTCTTTCGAGTTGTCAGTGTCTCACAGCTCCGCTTCTTGCTGTGTCGTGCTACATGTCAAACACCATGGTCAGAAGAGCAGATTGAGCGGGGGGGCAGCGCACCGACATGGACCTTAGTAGTATATAGATATTGTCTCCTCGCGTTAAACCTTGACCTCCAGGAGTCTCATGGAAGGCATTCGTATGGTCACAAGAGAGATATGCACAAGTGGATAGATCCAAGTCACCCGGTAGCTACAAGTTACTAAGGAAACGTCAACCCAGCACCAAATGCTCCAAAATTTTGGAGCATCTCAACAACGTCAAGGATCCTTGGCCTTGGTTTTGGGATATCGGAGCAGCAAAGCAGCCCTGCCATTAAGGCACCCCGTATTTCTTCCACTTTCTGGGGAACGAGTGGAGCAAGCGCCATATCAGCGCACTCCAAAGATTTGGTGCGAAGGCAGGATCGCACCCACATGATCAAGTTGCCCCCAGTTGCCACTTTGTCCTGAAAGAAATGGTCAACAGGCCGTTTGCCAGTGACTGTCTCGAGAAGCATCACTCCAAAACTGAAGACATCGCTGTATTCAGTCACTTGGCCTAGGAAGCAGTCTGGAGCGACATACTCGACTGTACCTGCCCATGTGCATCATCGTGACGAGTTCATGAGTTGCAGGAAAGATGGCCAATAGTGCAGTCTGAGGTGCCTCTACCAGCATGTACAAGACATCCTTCTTGGACGATGCCAGTGAGGCCTACGATACAGCTCAATGGACATTGAAGGGCATTGGAACTTACCCGCAGCCATGGTTGAAACGTACGTGTCATGTTCCTGGAAGATCCGTGCAAGCCCAAAACTCGTCACATACCCTTGACCATGTTCATCCAACAAGATGTTGCTTGGCTTGACGTCCCTATGCAGCACCCGAGGTTTGCACTCGTGATGCAAGTATTCAAGCCCAGCTGCTGCACCCAAGATGACCTTCTTACGTGCAGCCCAGTGATCAAACCCTTCTGGCTTTGGAGGCACGCCATGTCCTCCATGCGCCAATTGGTCAAGAGTCCCGCCGGGCAAGAATGAATAGATGAGCAGCATGTCCACATTGCTGTCCTTGGGGATGTACCAGCCCCGTAGCGGAACCAAATTGCGATGGCTGATGCTACTCAGTATTTCCACCTCAGCTTGGACCTCTCTCATGGCTAATCAACTGCAAGGTAATGCTTGCGGAGGAAGTAGCTCTTGCTTCCCCTGGCCCCTTCTCGTCCTTCGTCCAGTCTTTCTTGGGCTGGCTTTTCCAGCCTCTATCCTCAATGGGCGAGCACTTTCTTTAATGGGGGCAAGGGCTGTGAAAAGCCAGCGCGAGAAGTATTGACAAAATTCCGAAGGGGCCAAAAGCGCTTAGCAGCTACGAAGGGTCCCAAAGAAGCTGTCAGAACGGGGGGAGGATGGACCACTCAGTAGTTACGAGTGAGGACTAGCGGCTGGGAGGCACTCCCCCTGACGAAAGGAGAGGAAGAAAGTGCTCGCCCATTGAGGAGGGGCTGGAAAAGCTCCTCCCGCAGCCGCCACACCGCCCGCCGCCACCCCGTCCGTGCGCTCCCGATGCCGCCCCCGGAGCCGGAGCCCCGCGTACCCACCGGCCAAGCTCGCCAGGCCGCAGCTCGCCCTCCCAACCGGCCCCGACTCCGTGTCCACGCCGCCTCAGCCGCCACCCCCACCGTCAATCCCCTCCCCATCGCCATCGTCCCCTTCGCCCCCCCCTCAATTTCCGCCGCCACCATCACACCCGCCAGCGATGCCTGCGCGTGTGCAGTGCCCGACTGTCCGAATACCTGCAAGAACAACAGGGGTCTCTTCACGCGCACTCCTGCTCAGGGCGTGCCAGTCCCGCCGACACGGCGCCTGCTGTGGCCGTCGCGGCGTGCGGCCCCATCCCTTCTGTCCGGGCTGTTTTAGCGCAGGAGCAACTCACGAGGGAGCACATATCGCCTCCCGCTCCTGAGACGCAAGGGGCACCTGCTCTCCCACCTCCGCCCTTGATGAGTAAAGGGCCCACAGAGGTGCACCCGCTCATTCCTCCGGATACTCTGTCCATTGGGCGCGATGCTGGCCTTGATGTTCCTGTGTGTGCGCCTCCCGTGGCAGAAGGGCCGCAGCTGCAACAACCCGCAGCAACCCGCAGCTGCAAAAAGCCTATGACGAGGTGGTAGAGCTCCTTCCGCCGCACGACCTCCGAGGGCGCGCCCGCCTCCTCTCAGCCTCCTTCCCAGGGGCGGCGGCGTGCCTTTTAGCTCTACTAATATACGCGGCGCTCACGATACCAGACGAGGTTTTCAGGACGAGATCCACCGGCTCCTGGGCCTCCTCCCTCCCTGCCTCGTTGGGGTCCTCGATTGCGAGTGCGGTGCCTGCCACGAAAACCATGCGGAGCTGGCTGCCCATAAGCTCCGCTGCGCGCACGGGGGCGCACGGCGAGCGGACGGCCTCACACTACCACAGCATGCTGGGTGTGTTCATGGAGGCCGGCTACAAGGTGGCCGTGGAAGACATGACAATTATGCCCCATTCAGCTGGGCGCCAAAGGACAGCTCCACACCCGACGCGCTGTCCTAGTCGCCATCCCGCCCAGAGGAGGTCCGTGCATCATTGCGCATGTGGTACCCACAGATTGTGTCGACTCCGCCAACTCCGCCAAGTCGGCGTCACTCGCTGGGCGTGCGGTCGGGTCTGGCGGCCCGGAACAAGGAGCGCAAGTACGCTGACCACCCTCCAGGCCATGACTTCGCGTCCCTGGGCCATTGACGTTCACAATGATTTAAACGGCTCTCCCCGCCCCCCCCNCTACCCCGCCCCCCCCCCCCGCATTTCCCCGCCGTTGCCGCCGCCCACCGCTTGGCCGACCCCACCGCCATGGCGGCGTCCGCCGAAGGTCGAGACGCGGCGCGCAACCCGCCGCGGCGCGCCACTCGCCCTTACGGCACCCGCAGCTCGACAGCTGCGACGAGGGCTGCCGTTGCCACCCAAGGCCGACCTTCTCACTCCTTCAACGCTTCTTCACGCTCCTCCCCGACGATGGCCGTGGAGCCCAAGCCCCCCCCTGTCGTCCCTGCTTCTGATGAGATAGCTCGGCTTGCTGACCCCGGCTTGGCCTCCTCGACCAACCCTCCCAACCCTCCCGCCTTTGCTGTGGCCTCCCATTCCTCCAGCAGCTCCTCCGGAAATGGCCGCAGGATGGGCCGTCAAGGCCCCCATCGACGAGCCCCCCCCCCCCCCGGCTCTGGGGCAACCCTGGCTGCAGATCCTGCCCCTTCGGCCACCCAGCCCCCGATGGCCCCAGTCCTCCCGCCTCTCCTACCAACTCCCGCCACCTCTGCAGCTGCAGCAGTTCATCTACAAGCCCCGCCGCAACAGCTGTCCCCAGGACCTGCCGGTACTGCCAGCAGCCCTGGCCTAGCCGGCGGGGCGTTCGCATGCACGAGCACCACTGCTCCAAGAAAGCCAATCGCGCCTCGCTGCAGGCCCAAGCCCGTGCTGAGGCCTCTTCCCGACGACGGCAGCCCGGCACCCCAGTGCTGGCACCCGCTCCCCCAGCTCCCTCGCCCGCTCAGTGGCGTTGGGCGAAGCTCCTCGACCTGGATACACATCTTCTCGAGCCCAGCCTGCCACCCTGAGGCACATTCCACACTGGGCACGGCCTCGCCTGCAATGTCCAGCCCGGCCAATCCTCGTCCGCATGGCGCGCAGCAGCTTTGATGACGCTGCGTGAACGGTATTCCAGCTCCTCCCTCGACTACTCCTGGGACCTTTACCAAGTGGACCAGGCCAGCGAGCAGTGTTACTGGCGCGCTTCCAACTCGTCGAGGGCGGTGCATGGGAGCAGCCCTTGGTAGAGCATCGGGCTGCTGTCCAGGTGTTCAATGCCAATCGGCCGACCCCTGCCACCCCAGCCGCAACAGCCGTCCGCTGCGCCGCACGCTTTGGCCGTGCCAGGGATCTCTCACGCGCCGCCCAAGCCTTGAATCAAGCTAAGCCGGCACCCACAAGGCCGACACACTGGCTGCCCTGCAAGCCCTTCATTCCCCAGCCCAAAATTCCCTTCCGCCCTGGCTTGACAATTTTCAATCCCCAACACCAGTGGAGCTCGATTTGGCTGCTCTCCGGTCGGCGCTGATACGGAGCCGGACAGCTGCAGCTGGCGGGCCATCGGGCTGGCTGTTTGAACACTTCCGTGAGCTCTGGCTAGACGATGAGGCGGGCAACTTCTCCTTGTTCCACAAAGTGTGCCAGGCGGTGGCGCATGGCCTCCTCACCCCCAAGGCTCGGGCGGCTCTGAGTTGCAGCACCCTTCTCGCCCTTTCCAAACCAAGAGGGGGCGTACTCCCCATCGCCATGGGCGAAGTGCTAACACGCCTGGTCTCCAAGGCACTTTTCCAGCAGCACGTGGAAGCAGCCCAGCTCCATTTTCTTCCCCCACCAGTTCGGCGCGGGGCTCTCTGCAGGTGCAGAAGCAGTTGTCCATGGCCTGAGGGTGGTCATGGACACCAACCCTAGCTGGCTGGCATTCTCCGTCGATGTAATATCGCAATCAACTGCATCGACCGCGGAGCAATCGCAGAGGAGCTCCGCACTTTCTCTCCCTCACTTGTCCCGTTCTTTCGTTGCATGTATGGTGCTGCATCTAATTTACTATGGGGAGCGGGCACCTCGCGGGTTGTCCTAACATCATACACAGGCACCCGACAGGGCGACTTTCTTGGCGGTTTCTTTTTTGCTTTGGCTCATTTTCATGCGCTGCGCACCACGACGGCGGCCCACCCAGAGGTGCTTCTGCCTAGCTATGCAGATGACAAATTTTGGTGCGCCCCCCTGCAGATGTCACCCGAGCCTTCAGCACCTTGGAGTGTGAACTCCACTCTCTCGGCCTCACAGTCCGCCCCGACAAATGTACGGCATGGTCGCCAGTCGGCATACCTCCCACCCTTCAGCTTCCGGTAGGGTGCCAGACCCCCCCCCTCGGCATGGTGGTGCTTGGAGTCACTCTGGGCGAGGCAGCTCATATGGTGCAGGAGTTGCAGGCAACCCTTGAGCGAAAGTGTAACTCTCCCAGCCCTCCCCGCTTTGCATGACTCCCGGCTGGCTCTTGCTATCCTAACTCGGTGCGTGGCCCAACGCCCCACATACCTGCAGCGGGCAGTTCCTCCCACTACCGCTCTGGACAACATATATGTCGCTGGGGATGTCAGCCTCCAACAGGCTCTGCTGGACCACTCGGCACTCCCTGCATCGCCTGCCGCCCTCCTCCAAATGACGCTCCCTGTAGGCAAGGGCGGCCTTGGCTGCCGCCCACTGGCTCACCTGGCTCGCGCGGCACACCTTGGGTGTTGGGCCAAAGTGGCCTCCACAGTCTCAACGCGCTTCTTTAGGTGGGGTCAGCCAGTACTGGCCCCAGCAATAGCTGGAATGGCAAATGGGACCCTGCCCTTTCCAACCTCCCTCTCTGACGCTCGCAGAGACCTCCTCCGCTCCTTCCATCACTCGCGGCAGATCAAGTCGATTTTGCAGCGTGGGCAAGATGCTCCGACCAGAAGGCTCAAGCTCGCTTTTTTCACGGGCAGCCAATGAGCATGCCGTGAGCCACCTCAAGGCTCTGCTCAAGGAGGATGGGCGTGGGCTCTCACGTCTTCACTCCATCAGCTCTACGGGGGCATTGGAGTGGCTCAACGCTCTGCCGATCCACGATTTCCTCCGGCTCTCTGACAACCTCTTCCGGACGGCCGTCCATCACCACCTCGGCCTCCCTCCGCTTAGTTTGGCTGGCTTTCGACATTGTGAATGTGGCAATCGTTCAGAGGATGAGATCTCATTGGCAGCTCACATGCTTCGATCTGTTGAGAGAAGTGAACGTAATGCCTCCCACAATCTTCTCAGAGACGCTATGTATGGCTTGGTGCGCGAGGCAGGTTATCATGCGGCCATGGAGGTGCCGGGCATCATGCCGGTAATCCAGAAGCGTGTCAGGCCTTACGTCAGGCGTCTGGATGTGGTTGCTAGCCCCCCGGAGCGGTGGGCCTCGTCTTCTCCTCGACGTCGTACTCATCGACGCATTCCAACCAGGGGCACCCACGCCGACTGTGCCAGGTTGGGTGACACATCATGCGGAGAAGAAGGAGCGCCATCATAAGGGACACCCCGGGGGCGACCACTTCTTCCCATGTGCCATGAACATATACGGCGGCTATGGAACGAAGTGGACTTCCCTCCTCCATCGCCTGGGACAGCATGTTGATGCCCGCCGACGTACTTGGGCGGGTAGCTTAGGGCATTCTGGCGTCCCGCAAGCCATCCTTGCATGCTACAGAATGCAGCTGTCGTTAAGTCTGCAGCGCTCACAGGCACTCGCGATACACCAGCGTGCTGGGCGTGCGCTAGGCCAGGCTAATGACTTCCGTGGTAGTGGTCTGGCTCCTCCGTTCAGCTTGTCAGATCAGTATATGCACACTCGAGGATACTAGTGCCCCACTTAGCCAGCTCATTTCCCCGTTATCAGGACTTTTGTAAAGCTTGAAATGGCCTCTCTTTAATGCCATGCGCACCGCGCGCTTTCTCTCTCACGGGGCCTCCGGCAGTGGCTGGTTGGATCTCCTTCAGCGGCTTGCCCGACAGGCCATCGAGAGGCGGCCGAGTCTGCCAGGCTTCAATGCTGCCGGCTCCCTTGCATTTCATTTCTGCGACGTCGAGTGTCAACCTGTTTGCAACGAGCTCAGGCGTATGCTCTGCATCAGAAAGCTGGTCGAGCCTTAGCTGCTGGCACAAGAGCTAGTCAATTGCCGTCCGGTATTCGAGCGTCAGCTAGCGACCTCTATGTGCTGACTCGTGGTTACTGAGCGGGTCAGCTTAGCAGCAGGTGACGTACATTTGTCCAATGTGCTTGCCTTTGTACTTGGCCACACATGGCCTCCCCATCTCTTAATATACACGCATTTCCTTCCAACATCGGAAAGAAAGGGCTCGCCCATTGAGGATAGGGGCTGGACAAGCCAGCTCAAACAAGAATGAACAAAGTACGAGAAGGGGGCCAAGAAGAAAGAAAGAAAGAAAGAGCTCGCCCATTGAGGATAGGGGCTGAATGCGCGGCCAAATTGACTGGTGGCTGTGAGCCCAAAGAGAGAAGTGCTCGCCCACAGAGAAGAGTGGCTGGCAAAGCCAGCCCAAAAAGAATGGACAATATCCCAAGCCAAAGAAAGAGGTGCCTTTGGAGTAGGACGAAGACATCAGCCAGAGGACGCTCAGTAACCTCTAGTCAGGAGATGCAAGTCGGAGTAGCTAGCCGGGGGAAAGACGTCGCCCTGACGGAAGCCGGAGGCCGCCGCCAAAGCTCGGCCTGCGCGCAAGAAATGGACAAGGTCTGAAGGAAAGAAAGTGCTCGCCCATAGAGAAGCCGGCAAAAAGAAAAAAGAAAGCGGCTGCTGATATGAAAGAATCGGCTGTGAAATGCCAGCCAGATGCATACAGGTGTTCATGACGGAGCCAAAGGCTAGGCAGACAGGGCGCCCTCAATACCCCCGTGTCAGCAGTAGGAAGTCAGATGAGCTGAGGGGAGGAAGAGCAACCCCGCTGCGCAAGCCAGAGGCTGCTGCAAGGGCGCGACCAGCGCGGCGGTGCAAAGCAAGCGCTTGGGAGCGCTGCAGGGACATAGACAGTCGCATACGGTAGCAGGACACCAGACCCAAAGGCACCGAGCCACCGGGAAGGGCAGCACCCTGCTCCCGGCGCCGCTGGTCAGCTTGAGAGGCCAGCAGCGAAAGTAACGAGGACCACCGACCCCCGTAACACCCATGGATGTCCATGGCCAGGGGGTAAAAGGTATCACCCGCCGGGTGGTCCTTGTACTTGTTCAACTTCTTCTGTTCGGCCACCTTCACAGCATAGCCGGTCTCAGAAGTAATGGGGCCCTTCGTCCGGAAGCTGTCGGTTAGGACGACGACCATGAGGAGCCGCTTGCCACCTCCCAGGGGGACGCCAACCAGATCGACACGCCTCGTCCGAGGGACCCCATTGCGGAGCTGGACGGGCATCACTGGACGGGCCTTGGGGGCGACCCTCGTCACACCCTCAGGGGAGGGGTGGCAGGAGAACGGCTATAAGTAGTGGGCCTTGGTCAGACTCCGGGAGTTGGCCAACGCCCGAGAGAGACACAGCCCTCGTGCTGCCTAGCCAGCCCCGCTGCTGCCTGCTGCTGCCGCCGCCGCCACAGCTCTGCTGCTGCCGGTTGCTGCCAGCCCGTCGCCGCAGCTCATCGCTGCGGGCCCTGCCGGCTCTCTGTAAGTCTATTGGTAGAGTCACCGCTCTAGGGCGGTGCCTCAGGGTAAGACTTCCGCTGCGCTCTGTGCGCGTATGTGCGTTGGCGTTCTCCTGTATGAGGGTTGTCTCCAAAACACCCTATGCTCGAATCCAAACCAGGATATTCTGACTCTAACTGTGTGATTAGAGCAGAGATGTCACAACTGGTGCTCAAACTAGTGTAAAGCTTGCCATACGCAGCACAGTTTTCAAAGCTGCTCACCGCAGAATCACCACGACTTCTCGAAATCGCGCAGCGGGTCCGTGCGAAGATTCTCTGGCTGCTGCGGCTCCTGCCCTAGGCTCTACGCTTCTATGGCGCCGCGTTGGCGTAGGCGTGGCTCGTGGCAAGAGGGTAGACCTTGCGAAGCGGACTCGTCGCAGAGGCCGCTCGCCCCGACTTGGGCCGGGCGCGGCGAAGATCCTAGCGCTGTCTGATTGGTCAGGTTCGGCCGTTGGCTACGGGTGGTTGGCTAAGCTGGATGGCCGGCTGTCGTGGACCGTCGTCACCGTCTCAGTGGCCGACTCGACCATACCATGGTCATCTTCGGCCGTTCGTTCCCCAATCGCCCAGCCACCGCGTCGCACTCCAGTTCCTTCAGACCTTGTCCATTCCTTTGGGCTGGCCTTTCCCAGCCATCAACTAATCTGACCGCGCTTTCTTCTTTGGCCCTTGTGATCGCTCCGTTGTTGCTGTAGTCCGCATTTGATGAGCGGTCATTGTTGTCGTCCGAATTTGATGAGCGGTCGCCGAGAGAAAAGAGGGTGGGAGAGAGAGAAAGAGGAGAGAAGTGGTCCTCCATCCTTAAGCTTGTATCACACCCAAAAGTGTATGACCCAGCCTAGGAAGCAATGAGAGAATAGTGGTCCTACATCCTTAGCACACAAAAGTGTATGACCCAGCCCAGGAAGCCATGTGTCAAGCCAGGTCAACTGTCCGAGTCAGATCAGCACAAATAGGCCGTCGACGGGATATAGCACGACACCGGCCCTTGGTGGGCTAGCTGCGGGCTGTTGCCTGGGAAGTGGAAAGGCCGCCTGACGGCAGCGTCACAGGGCAAGACTTCCGCTGGGCGATACTCATGAGCTTCACGGTGTAAGGGTTTGCTTCTTGATCCCTACGTCCGAACCCAATCAGGACTTGACCGCCCATTAGCCTGTGTAGAGGGGGTCGGGTCACTACAGCTCACGCCTCGCACCTACGTGCGGGCCGTGCTCTAGCTGTAGCCTCTCACTTACATCAAGGGACCGCTTTCTGGGGGCTATTTTTCTGACTTGCGGCTGCTGAGGAGGAATGTAATAAGTGATTACCCTGCATGGTACGTGCTTATTTATGTATTTCAACACTTGTCGGCCCCTTGGGGTGACGTCAGTTAGTTTCGGGCTGGCTTTTCACATGCTGACTTGGTTATGTGCTTCAGCATATTTTCCCTTTGGACCTTGTCAACTTTTTCCGTGCTCGCGCACTTTGGGAGGGTCACTTCTTGAGAACCATAGTTCCTCTCCTCACATCTCCTCTCTGTCATCTGTCTCTCTTGCCTCATTCATTTTCAACACCGATGAGCATTCACAAGCGGTCAATTCTATGTGCCATACTTTCACTCTCACTACCTTTCACTCTCACCACTGTGACGACCATACTTCAGAATTTGTACATTATAGCTATCTTTGCCACCACTGCAGGACGGGCAAAGCTCAACTGCATTTCACTGACCACAATGCTACTGGGACGCTCATGGGACGCTGCCCTGCCGAAGAGGCTGGCCACCTTTTAACTTCTTTTCTTCCTTCACCCTCACTTTCTCCTGCTCCTTCTCCCTCTCGCCCTTTCCTTCATTCTCTGTCGCCTCTCTCTCCGGTCAAGCTCGGTAGTCACTCTAGCTCTCCTCTGCCTCTTCCTCTCCTCGCACTATCACACTTCTCGTGCTACATACTCAACACCACGGTCAGATGGGCAAACGGAGTGACGGGCCAGTGCACCAACATAGGCCTGTCGTAAAAATTGTCTTTGCAGCATCAAGTCTCGACCTCCAGGAGTATCATGTAGGGCATTGGTACGGTGCCAGCCACGAGAGGATACGCAGGAGGTGACTAGATCCAAATCACTAGGTGGCAATGATTATTTTAGGAAACGCCGACCCAGCACCAAATGCTCCGAGATTCTGGAGCATCTCAACCACGTCAACCATTGTTGGCCTTTGTTTTGGGATATCAGAGCAGCAAATTAGCCCCAATCTCAAGGCGCCCCGAATATCGTCCACTTTCTGGGGGACGAATGGAGCTAGCGCCATATCAACGCACTCCAAAGGCTTCTCGTGACGAAGGCAGGATCGCACCCACGAAATTAAGTTGCCACCAGTTGCAACTTCGATCTGAAAGAAAGGGTCAACAGGCCTTTTGCCAGTAACAGTCTCGAGAAGCATCACTCAAAACTGAAGACATCGCTGTATGTGGTCAGTTGGCCTAGGGCGCAGTCTGGACCGATATACCCGACCGTGCCTGTCAGTGTGCATATTGTGACGCGTCATGAGTTGCAGGAAAGATGACCCCTAATCATTGCCAGGCAGTCTGAGGTGCCTCGACCAGCATGTATCTTAACATCCTTCTTGCTCGACACCAGAGAGGCCTACGATACAGCTCAACAGACATTGGAGGGCATCGGAACTACCTGCAGCCATGGTTGACACGTGCGTGTCATGTGCCTGAAA
Organism: Spirogloea muscicola; assembly: GCA_009602725.1. NCBI lineage: Eukaryota > Viridiplantae > Streptophyta > Zygnematophyceae > Spirogloeales > Spirogloeaceae > Spirogloea > Spirogloea muscicola. The sequence goes on along the minus strand of WELB01000330.1, from coordinate 10,133 downwards.
GGTTCGTGCAAGCCCAAAATCCGCCATGTACCCTTCACCATGTTCATCCAACAAGGTGTTGCTGGGCTTGACGTCCCTATGCAGCACCTGAGGTTTGCACTCGTGATGTAGGTACTTCAGCCCAATTGCTGCACCCAACAAAACCGTCTTACGTGCAGCCCAGTGATCAAATCCTTCTGCCTTTGGAGGCACGCCATTTTGCCCGTGCACCAATTGGTCAAGATTTCCGCCTGGTAAGAATGGATAGATGAGTAGCATGTCCACGTCGCTGTCCTTAGGGATGTACCAGCCCCATAGTAGGACCAGATTGTGGTGATGGATACGACTCAATACCTCCACCTCAGCTTTCACCGTTCTCAGTCCTTGCTTGTTATCTGGGGCTAGCTTCTTCACTGCATACTTTTGCCCGTCCTTCATCTGCGCACTGCTCAGCATTTCGCATCGTGGTGAAAATTTGCCATAGAAAATGGAAGAGCCATGGATAAGATAAAGACCGGCACAATAAGTACCAAGTATAACTACCGCTTGCAAGCAGGGCAATGTACGTACCCATAGACTTTCCCAAAGCCGCCCGATCCAATTATGTGGTTGTCGTTGAAATCCTCAGTTGCGTCCATGAGCTCCTCGTAGGTGAAGGGACCTTGGAGTCTGTCCTTAGTGATGGACATCTCGGAGCAGAAGCTCTCAATGCTCCGCTCCTTCTCTGTCATAGTTTTGTCCTTTTTCCGACCTAAGCGATTCAGCAGGAGAAGTCCCAGTAACAGGAGGAGAAGGAGGACAACAGCCCCAACAACAATGCCGGCAATTGCCCCCCCTGATAAGCTCGACGACTTGTGCTCCGGAGGTGATGGGGTAGGAGGAAGAGACTGAGGTGGTGGAGCTGTCTTGCAGGCCACGTAAGGGCCGTCACACAAGTCGGCATTGCCAGAAAAGGAGCTGCTGCCGTACTGACCAATAGAACCGCCAGGGATGGGCCCACTGAGGTTGTTATTTGAGATGTTAAAGAAGGAAGTAAGATTCAGATTAGCAAAGGATGCCGGGATGCTGCCATTGAGATCATTGTTGGAAAGATCGAGATAGGTAAGACTCGGCAAGTTGCCAATACCCTCTGGTATGGGCCCGCTGAATGAGTTGCTTGCAGCCGAAAATGAAATGAGCGTGCTTAATTCTCCAATTTCCCAGGGGAGACTGCCATTTAGGCGGTTGTTGGAGATGTCAAGACTTTGAACATATTGCAGACTTCGAATGCTCGCGGGTACTCCTCCGGTCAAGCTGTTGTGACCTAGGTATATCTTCAAAGCACTGCTTAGGTTGCCAAGCCACTCTGGGAGTGGGCCAGAGATATTGTTATACTCCATCACCAGTTCTTGCAAGCTCTCCAGCTTGGAGAAGGTTGCCGGGATCGGTCCAGAGAAGTTGTTGCCCTTAAGCCAGAGCTTGTTGAGCTTCACAAGACTTCCCAATTGAGGCGGCAAATGGCCACTTAACCTGCCAGTAAATGCTAGTGAGCCGCTAAGTGACATTGTCGGATGTGACTCTTCTGCAATTTATGTATCTGCTGACATGGTAACTCAGGCAAGCAAAGGCTCCATAGAAGACGCAGTCCTAGCTCATTACCAGTTGTGGCTCAGGTCCAGGTTGACCATTTGCCTGCAACTACCAAGCTCTGGTGGCACTCCACCCTCCAAGCTGACACCAAACGAGCATTTGAGAAAGTGGGTGATCTGACACCTGCAAGGTCGACCTCATACATAGCACAGACTGAAACAGCACACTATGTCCAGTTGGCCTCACACTGCAGGCTTGATGAAATTCAAATATCTACAGTCACATGCTGTATTCTGCTGCCAAACTCTTAAAGGTGTTTGCTACTCTCACTTGTTATAGTCTGCCAGGAAATCGAGGAGATTAGGCAGCTCCCCAAGCTCTTGCGGCACCCCTCCAACAAGCCTGCCATGTTCAATATGCAGAATGCCACCTCATGAGCTATCAGGGTACATGTTGGACACACTGTGGACAATGAAGATTTTGGAAGGCTACACCGAGAGTGATATCTAGAGCCATGTAAACATGCCTTGACTTGAGAATCTGAATTCTTGCAAGTCAACCAAGCAGTTGACATGGGCAGCAAGAACCCCTTACAAGTTGTAGCTCAGGATCAGGTAACGGAGCTTTTTGCACTTGCTTAGCTGCTTCGGTATGCCGCCCGATAACCTGTAATTGGTACAAAGTGAAGGGCTCTATGACAAAATGCCGCGCTCAGCTGACTATGATGGTTTTTTATCCTGACTTTATGAAGATAGCACGGAAACTGTCTGATTCAGGATCAATGCCAAAAATCTAGTCGAGAATTCAGGAGTAATACTTACTCGTTAGAATACAAGGAGAGGAATGACAAATTAGCCAAGTTGCCATATGATGCAGGGATGGGCCCACTGAGTCTGTGGAAAAGGTATGAGAGGCTGTGAGCAGCATTCTCACAGGTCCCACAAGCACGAAGAATGTGATGTACAGTACAATTATGCAAAGCCCCACTGTTTGTGACAGACTTCTACTACTGCCGAATGAGGAACTGAGATGCAGCGTGTCTGTCTCATGATTCTTGTTAAGCTAAAAGCCTGAAGCCTGATGGGGTGTTAAACTACACTGTAGCAGAGCCCCACTGTTTGTGACACACTTCTGATACTGCCAGCTTAGACAGTGAATGACAATGTTTATCTAATCAGATCATCAGATCAGATCATCAGCACAAGGAGCAAAGTTACATGCCAAATAAGTTGGACCAACAGCTGGTCGTGAGATGATTTACATTAGAGTTTTCCGCGAGTTTCATTTGTTGGGCTAGATGAGGAGTACCTGTTGCTGTTGAGGTCAAGCGTGTCAAGCGACCTACAGTGGCTGAGCTCTGGTGGGAGGCTACCACTTAAGCTGCGCAAGAGATCATGGAAACGCATGGCCGCTTGAAACATCTGCGTTGCGGTCCTGTGCCTCCTTGGAAAATTGCTTCAGGTCCACAAGCTAGTGTTACATCCAAGTCTTAGATTGCAAGGTCTTGATTGCGTACTTCTTGTGTTCTGTCAATCAGCAGAGCTAGTCATACCTTTCTGCCAGTTGCAGACGACAAATAGTCGGAATGTGTACGTGGTCACTTACCTATTATTCGAGATAGAGAGGACCTGTAGGAGGGGCAATCTTGCCAGCGAAGCGGGGAACTCTCCGCTTAATCTGCACTATGTTGGAGAGCTTGTCTGTTAAGGTGCACACTTCAGCAGTGTTGCATGGACTTCTTGAAATTGCCACAGGACTCTCTGAGAGTAGCAAAGCCAATGTGACCAGCACTCGGGCTCTTATGTGCACAAGCAGCCGTCAGCTCCATCTAGACTGGGAGCTGTTGCTTGGGATGACGCACACATGGACAGCAAAGTAGGTCTATGTGGCTGACATCTGGGCAAAAGCAACCCGGAGCTTACTGGTTATCGTTGACAAAGAGATAGCTGAGATTGCCGCAGTTTCCTATCTCCGATGGTAAGGGACCAGTTAGGCTGCATCACAACAAAGAGCTTCAACAACTGTCCACCTTCTCCATAGCTTCACCGAATATTAAGGGCATCAGAGGACCCACTCTTTTGCGCTGCATAGAGGCTATCCGTGCTGTGACACCTCTTCTGAGGCGAACTCTCTAGGATGTAGGAGAAGTGGAGCATGCTTCCTCGCCTGTTGCTACTTAAAAACACGTAAGTGAGGTACGTGCAATTCCCCAGTGTTGCTGGAAGTGGGCCCGATAATCTTAGCCCAAACGAGAGTTACAGTGGTAGGGATTTGAGGGTTTTCCATAGAATCACATCATGGATGCATCATCAACCACTACATCAGAGGCAGAAGCATGAGAGGCGTAGAGACAAAGAAGATCCAATCAAGTGACCTCACCTATTTCTATCGAGAGCCAACAAAGTCAACCTACTACTGGGGCCACACAGCTCAGGAGGGAATATGCCTTCCAACCTGAAGGGAACATATCACCATGAAGCATCTGTTATCACAAGTTGAGTGCAGCTGATCTGCTCCAGGCTGCAAGAATCATTCTCTCACTACAAGTGACATCTTGGTGTCGCAGCTGAAAACATTCTCGATAAGGACTGCATTTATGAAGGTCTGTCAAGACTGTACAGGTTGTTGGTGAGGCTCAAAGTTGTCAGGGAGGTCTTTCCCAGCTCAGCAGGTACAGCACCTGTCAAGCTGGAAAGAGAAAGACGGCAATTGCAACTAGGCCTCATCCAAGTTTATGACACAGCCACACTTGCATTGCACATTGCTTGCATAGATATGCAACATGAGGGGCTACAGGGTCTTTGTTGCTTCATATGTTGCCTTAAACTCCACCTTATATGTCCTTTCTGACTCGTGATGAAGTTAGACAGTATAAGCAAGGGATGCTACATGTCCTGCAAGGGATGCATACTTGTTGTTGTCTGCAAAGAAGACTGTGAAGTTGACTTACTCTCCAAACTCCTTAGGAATGGGTCCTGTGAGACTGATATTCCAGGAAGCCAAGCAAAGACGTCAGCAAGGCAGCCTCAGAAACAGAAAAGTGCAAAGAGCTGGCAGAAATGCTGGCAACTTGAGTGTGAGGTCGTTGCATATGCCTACCTGTTGTTCTGGACATAGAGGAACTCAATCTGAGGCATCGCAAGCTCCACAGGTATGGCCCCAACCAACCTAGATCGACATCAAACTTTTCATATTGATGTTTTTGTGAAGTACCCCAAGCGTGCAGAAATAGCATCAGCAAAGAAGGTATTGCTCCAACATCTCGAGTGCTTTTTACAATAAGATGGATGCTGCAAAGCCTTGTAGTGTGTGCACACGGACTGATAGTGTTCCATGCTCAGCAGCACACCTGTTATAGGAGATATCGAGACCAAGGAGCTGCGAGCAATTTCCAAGTGCAGATGGTATGCTTCCTGACAATCTGGGTTGAAGGATAGTCAAGAATGAGATGGGCGGCCGCATGCAAAAGGTAGAAACTGCATGAACAAACCAAAGAATTGTGATCCCCGATAGATGCTGACGACAACAAGTGCATGATACTGGGTGTTGCAGCAGCATGTAGTTGCCGTAGATTGACAGCACCAAAGAGACATTTCAAGATGGAATAACTCCACAATAACCAGAGGGACATATGACATATGAGACCCCAAGTGTAAAAGCGCCCATGTGGATGTGCCTTCCAGCAGATTTGTACTTACTGATTGCCTGTGAGGACCAAATACTGGAGAGCCTGATTTTGACCAAGCTGAGACGGAATAGGTCCCACGAGCCTAAAAATCAGAGAGGTTGCTTTTGAGCAACCAGCCAGCTGTCTTAGCTGCTCGTCTTAGTAGCTTTCGTCGATGCTCGATGCAACAGATGTGCTGAGATACAGGTCGGACTGAATGGGAGATAAGACGGGACAGAGAAGCAGATACAGCAGATATCATTGATTGTCTGAACGATGCTGTGTCTGCTTTTCTATTCAGACTCGCTAACTCCAGATAATAAATAGCCTATCACCGCACCTATTGTAGTCCAGGAATAAATGCGTGAGGCTCAAAGAGACTCCAAATTCAGCTGGCACTTGACCCGTAAGGCTGCGCAATTTTGCCTAGTAGAAGTAAATCAAAAGCTGGAAGCAACGCGAGTAGAGGGCATGTGCATCAAAACGTCCACATCCTCATCTCCAATTGAAGTATGGAGTACAAGAGGAACCTGTTATTTGTCAAGTAGAGCTCCTCGAGGAGCGGAAGCGTGGGGGGACTGATTGGGATGGGGCCATTCAATCTGAATAATGGCGAGGTAAATGTGGTCATCCCCTGGCATGTCAGTGATAGCTTCAAGGCCAATGAATGGTAGATGGTATTGCAGGATGTACACTTGATAAGTCGGTGATAAGCAACTTGCTTGCTTAGATACTGGTTGTGGAGCATGCAGCAGCCTTAGCATGACCTATGGCCTACTGTTGCAATCTCAAGGAAAAACTGACCTGTTGTTGCTTAGTTGCAATTGGACAAGCTTAAGAAGCGACGCTATGCTGGCAGGAATGGGACCTGTCAGCCTGAGAAGTCACGCCCGCGCAAGTCAGTGTTAGGCCGTATTGTTAGAGCACCGCTGCTTATGGCAGCCTGATATAGCAACTAAAAGCCGTAGGTTTACCTTGCAGACTGCCACGTGCTTGCACGAGAATCTTAGAAGCTCATAATTCTAGCACGGCCACGTTCAGCTGAGGCTATAGAAGCTTGTCGAGCCTGCTGAAAGTGATGTGCATGCAAAGCTAGCGGGCTTCTGATGTCAAGGGTGAACAATGTACAGCCTCTCAAACATGCGCAGGTGGTGGGAGGGCAAATACGTGTTATTGGCAAGGTAGAGGCCTCGGAGGGCCAGGAGGTTCCCAAGCTCTTCTGGAATGGGACCTGACAATCTGCCATGACACAAAGAAAACAGCAAGACTCTTGCAATTGCACTTTAAGTAGCAGCTTCATGATGAAGGGCGCAGCCATAGACGCTTCCGCCCCGTTGCTTGACCCTTCGAAAGACAGATATGACCTCAACGAGGCCACTCTCACAAGCCGCCACGCAGACTTTGTGTGCACGCAGGCCGCCCAGGGAGAATCCATGAGGTAGAGCAAAAGACAAGTGATCAATGCTGTCCGACTTATAAGCAAGATCCAGATTGAGATATTTGAGCTTGCTCACCTATTGTTTCTTAGGCGGAGTAACTGGAGTCTGGATAGGATGCCCAGCGTTGCCGGGATGGCCCCGAGAGGAAATTGTCATTCAGAAATATGTAGTGCAGGCTGCCAATGTTGCCGAGCTCCGGGGCCAGCTTGCCTTCTAGCAGCATCTCAGACATATCTAGCCCAATTACTTGCCTGCAAGTAGATATCAGTGGCCCAGCAGTGGAGGAAGCTGAGCTTGAACGAGTCTCCATGCCACGCCTCTCATTTAGCTTGTTCAAATGCTGCTAACTTGAGGGGCCCTCTGCTGCCTAATGCAGCCACTGCTGTTGGTCCTGGCAAGAGTGGCCGCAAAGAAGGTGGGCCTGCAGGGCCACGACCTCAATAAGGGCTGCCGCCAATGCTCGTGCCTGTTGCTTGACACATGGGCTCGGGACGAAGCTCTTGCCTGGGGCCTCCCTGCATCGTTGCATTGCACACAACGCCGAACCAGTCGCATGGGGTGTGGTCGGCTGGGCTCCAATTGGCGAGTGTGCCATAGGGGTCGTAGGTGATCCCAGCCTTGAAGGCCAGCAGGGCGGCCTTGTCAGAGCTGCAAAGAGGAGAAGAGACTGTAGTCAGGAGGGCAAATAAGGACGCCATGCAGCGTATAGTGAAGTGCATGCCACCGCAGGAGCCCAGTTTGGCAAATGCTGCAATCGCATGGAGATGATTGGCAGGCGCAGTCTGCTCGCAGCTCAGGAATGGCAGTGCCGTGGTAATTCAAGGGGTTAAAATCCAGGTGGGAGGAGAAGGGGATGGAGTCTGTAATGAGTAATGGAGGGCCTGAGTGGCCAAGTACAAAGGCAAGTACATTGACAGCTGTACATGACCTGCTGCTAAGCTGACCTGCTCAGCAACCACAAATCAGCACTTGAATGTCGCTAACTGCTGCTGAACATTGGAGGGCAATTGACAAGCCCTCGTGTCACCAGCTAAGGCTCGACCAGCTGTCTGGTGCAAAGCATGAGCCTGAGCTCGCTGCAAAGAGACTGACACACAGAGAAGGGTCTGCTCACGCGAGGCTCCCGATGGCAATGGCGAAGCAACCCAACAGCGCAAGTGCGAGGAGCACCGTGGCCAAGGCTGCGGTGCCTGCAGCGGCTGCCATTCTCGACGAGAGCCGCTACGTGGCCAGCGTCCCTACCACTGAGCACCAAGGCGGAGGCGCCGCTGGACGGCTCGCCACAGCTGGGCCACTGGACTTTCCCGGACGACGTCCGGACGGCGGCGGCGCTAATGGCGGCGCACTTGGGGTGCGCCAGGCACGAAGCTCGCCGAAGGAAGTCAGAGAAAAGTTCCACAGAAGTCAAGGAGGAAAGAAACAGCTCTGCTAAAACGTAACAACGTAAGGCCATGGCTGTGAGAGGCCAGCTCAATGAAATTTACAGAAGACGTAGGCCTTCCAGAAGGGGGCCGGGCTTTAGGAAGCCAGCCGTAAGGGAATGTTCCGACAAGGTCGGAAGTTGCCGAAGGAAGTGGCAAATCTGAAGAAGCGGCACTCCTCATAGGGGCAAGGGCTGGAAAGCCAGCCCGAAAAAGAATTGACTAAGGTTCCAAGGGGCCAAATGACGGAGGGGCATAAAAAGCGCTAAGCAGCGACGAAGGGGCCTGATATTCGAGGGTAGCTGCGGCAGGCGGCGGACCGGTTTTTCAATACATTGGGCTGGCCTCTCATGTACGCTCGCTGCTACGCGGTTAAATACGCAGAAAATTCGGCTGGGGACGAGTTCGTACCCCTGGCCGTGGATGTGCACGGGGCTCTGGGTTCCTTTGGCTTTTCCAGCCCCTATCCTCAATGGGCGAGCCCGTAGAATCTAGGGTCCCGGTGGCTCGACCTGATGGCCAGGCTTGCGCGGCGCGCTGTGTCCCGCAGGCGAGGTGAGCCGGCTGATTTCAACGCCGCTGGCTCGTGGGCCGAGGCGATTGTCAGTCTCCCTTCAGCGGTCCATGACCCACGCCTTGCATGTGCTCTCGCTGCAGCCTCTGCATCTCGTCAGGGGAATAGAATTCCGGCAGCTGGTCTGCCGGAGCTGAGGCTCCTCACTCGTAGCTACTGAGTGGTCCATCCTCCACCCGTTCTGACATAGCTTCCGCACTATTTGGTCCGCACCGTCCCTCCCTCAACGGCGGCGAAGGAAGCGTATGCGCCATTTGACTCCCGCATCCTGGCGGCCGCAGCCACCCTCGCGCAGCACCCCGCGTTCCTCACCACACCAGCTGCGCTGCTGCCTTGCCTGTTAGCCGCGGCGGTTTGGGCTGCCGCCCAATTGCCCGCGCCTGCGAGGCCGCCTACCTGGGTAGCTGGGCCCAGGTCGCCGCCCCCATCTGCCAGCGATTCCAAACTCACGGCCACCGCACCTTGGAGCGGGTGGTAGCTGAAGTGGAGAGCGGCCCGTTGCCCCTCCAGGCTGCTCTCCGCGCTGCCCGCGACGGGCTCCTGACGGCCCACACCACATGTCGAAGCAGGTTTTTCCATTCGTCCACCTCGCGCATACCCCCAACCTGCGTGCGCTGGCCGCGCTATCCCTGCTGCTTCCGGGTCTCGGCAGAGCGCCGCTTTTCTGCTTGGAGTCACTCTGATCTTCTGTTGCTCACACGTGGATAATGAGCTTCATCTGACTCTCCCTCTGCACCGTCTCGTGCTTTGTAGTGTAGTCCTTTTTCAGCACTTCTTTCTTTGGCTTTGGACATTGTCCATTCTTTTTGGGCTGGCTTTGCCAGCTCCCTCTCGCAGGTCTTTCGGATGAGGCTGGCGGTCTCGCTGCAGCGCTCTTTGGCTCATGCGGTCCACGCGCGGGCTGGCCGTGCTATGGCTGCTGCTTCCGGGCCTCGGCAGAGTGCCGCTTCTCCTGCTCCGAGTTACTCTGATCTGCTGTTGCTCACACGTGGATACTGAGCAGCCATCTGCATCTCCCTCTGCACCGTCTTGCACTTTGTAGTGTAGTCCTTTTTCAGCACCTCTTTCTTTGGCTTTGAACATTGTCCATTCTTTTTGGGTTGGCTTTGCCAGCCCCTCTTCTCACTGGGCGAGCACCTTCTTCTCTATGGGCGAGCTCTTTCTTTCAAAAGCGGCCTATGACCAGGTGGTAGAGCTCTGTAATGAATCAGCCGTTTGGTTAAGCCACACGGGTTTGTTGTTTATACATGACCGGCTGATTGGGGCAAGTGGCCCGCCCAGGTGCGGGTCCCGCCCGTCCAGATATACCACTCGCCAGGATTCGCCCGTTCAAACGGACGATCTTTGGCCCGCCGCAAGGCGGGCCTTGGGGCAACGAAGAAAGTGCTCGCCCTTTGAGAATAGGGGCTGGAAAAGAAGATGAGCTCGCCCATAGAAGAGAGGGGCTGGCAAAGCCAACCCAAAAAGAATGGACAATGTTCAAA